>PPNT02000062.1:0-63633 GCA_003708285.2 Petasospora xylosilytica | reverse complement strand
ATTTCCCCCAATACTAGGCGTGCTTTTCGAGTTTGGACAACAAAGCTGGCTCGATTCGCTCGTCCCATCCCAAGGTCGAGCGCCAATAACTCAGCTTTGGCGCTAGATACACACAAATGACACACATAGGGGCCTTCTGCACGTCGTTAGGATGCTCTTCATAACCATTAACAGTGTGTAGCACCACTATTTCCCCCAATACTAGGCGTGCTTTTCGAGTTTGGACAACAAAGCTGGCTCGATTCGCTCGTCCCATCCCAAGGTCGAGCGCCAATAACTCAGCTTTGGCGCTAGATACACACAAATGACACACATAGGGGCCTTCTGCACGTCGTTAGGATGCTAGTATTTATCATTACGAGTCTTTAGCATAATATAAAGGATGCTTTTCGTGTTTCCATTGAAAAGTTGGCTCGTTTCGATCGTGCAGCCCTATACCAAACTTGGTCGGCACATCGATATTATCTATTGACGCTATCTACCCACTGTACCCACAAATGACGGCTTCATGGCTGTTCTGGTCGAGACACGAAAACATGGCTAGTATTCAGTATTCTGGGAAATAATGGTGCTACACACTTTTTGAGGAAAGGTTGAGAGGCCTGGGCCTGGGGGCCTGGGCCATCGGCCATCGGCCATCGGAGCCTGGTAGGGGAACGCTGGTGCTTCTTCGAGAACTTAGAAGGTGCCGCGTGAGCAGTCCCGGCACGTCGGGGCGTATAAGGTGAGGATCTCGAAGGGTAGAGAAGATCCTCTGGCGAAATTTTATAATAACAATGGACCCTGAACAACAACTGGTTAGTAATTTAAAGGTGCAGGGTGTCCGAGTTCAACAGGTTATGAACCAACTCGGGACCCTCGCTTACTTCGGAGAGCATGAGAAGTTGGAAGACCAGACGAACTACAAGACCTGGTATGGAACGCTGAAGGTGGTTTGTAAACTTGTTGACCCATTGGTGGCCACATACATGGAGACTGGCAAAGAAGGTCTATGGGCAACTTTGGGACTTCCAGGCGGCGACCTACCACCGTCAGTTTTGACCGAGGTGAACAACATTGAAGGACTGGTCAGAAGAGTTTTGTCTAACATCATTCTTAAGTCGGTGAGTTGGGGGGTCATAAAGGAAATCCGCAACCTCGCTGATCCACTCGAAGCTCTAAAGCGTATCAAACTCTGTATGGAGTCTACTCATTCGACAGAGCTATGAAGTTGGCCGACAAGATGGTCACCAAGTTGCCCTTTGAAGAAGCAGCTGAGTTGATCCAAGAATTTTATGAGAATTTGATGGTGACGAACAATCCAGAGTCTACAGCAGCACTTCTCTTGTTGATGATGGGAACCGACAAAACTACTCAGATGGAGGCTTTTACTGCTCAGATGATCGGCCAACAGGATTTGACATTGTTTGGTGTAAAGCAACTCTACGAACATGGTCGACCAAACAGAGATACGACAGAAGAACACACTGGGTTCGTCGTGGCTGGAAAATGCTACAGATGTCACCGCAGAGGTCATCACCGGAGAAATTGTCCACAGAATGCCTAGAAGTCAATGGCTCAGAATGATGAGAAGCAGAACCAGAAGGACGAGAAGCCGGGACCAAAAGATTAATTGGTCACGATGACCTTTTCTGCCATGCATGAAACCATGAAGAAGAGCCGATTCTTCAACAGTGTGCGACAGACCACATGATCAATTTCAAAGCCGTTTCGTGTTCATGGGTTCGGCAGATGTCACACAGGTTTGGTCTCTCGGAGGTCCTTTGCAGTTGAAGGTATGGGCACTCTCTATATGAACCTTGGATCACAAATCATTGAGATCCACACTTTGGCGACGGGATCTACAAGGTAACGATTAAATAGGCTGCAGCCATTAAAAGTGGGTCGAGTAGTTGAGTAGCAGTGAAAAGTGTTGTAGATACTTTTGTTGGCCTCATTTGGAGCCGTACTTCTTCTTTCCGAAGTCAAATGGAATGTAGCGATACTTGATCATCTGCTGAATTTGCTTTCTCATAGTAAGGGTAAACAATGTAATGAAGTAGATCAAGAGGATTGGCCAGAAGACTGGGATGTCGGTGATGGTGAAGAGGGTCAAGAGCAAACTTATGACTGTAGCGACGATAGCACGATGCCAAAACTTGAACTCTGGAAGTCGTCTGATGAATGGTCTGAATTCCTCAGTGTTCTCCCCGGCCTCAATTGCCTCGTCCTGTAACTGTTGCTGAAGTGAAGGGTCAAATTTTGGTTGAAGGAAAGCCAAGAAGAGGTTGAGGAGGTAGATTCCGAGGCCATAGCAGATAATATACCAGCCCTGAGAAAGAATTATGCGGGCCATGAATATCGTGAGGAGAAGAGCAAATGATGACCATCTGTATTTCACATGTGGGACAGACTTGTCAAGGTAGAGGCGGTAGGTGAGTTTGAGGCGCTCGACGCGCTGAAGCACTGGATTTGAGTTGGAAAGCTCAATTTCGTCCATCGTTGAGTCCATCGCGTAACGATGAGTGAGGAGTGCTGATATGGTTGGTTCAAAGACAGTTGCTCTAACTTGATAGAGGAAGGTGCAGATGAAAGCAACGTTGTTGCGTGGCTGGAAAGAGAATAACCAGAGGACGCGCTCGTTGTCCTCTTGATTTTTCTTGATGGTTTTCGCGAACTTGTACGGAAGATCATCCGTGAGATGATCAAGGACCACCCCTTACCGTTCCTGAGAACATGAGCCTGCAGTCTGCAACCTAATGAGTATCATGTCTCTATTCGAAGCAGTTGTGCATGCGGGGGAGGTACGTTCTATGGCTGGCCGCTGTATGAGGCGTGAAAACTGAATTTTTCACTAACAAGAAAAACAAGTTAGTTGGATCACTTCTCCAGCTGAGGGACATCCGTAGGACCACCTCCATTTACGGCCTTTCCTTCGATTACATCCTATTATCAGTGAGTTCAATTCGAAATTACTGAGATTGAATGACTACTAATATCTTGAACAGTTCACTGAGTCCTTGTTGATACTGGCAGTTGTGCTATCATACTCATCCTCGCAGCTCGTGAACCAACAATACACACAACGCTATCCCATACACCCGACTTTCAAACTTTCACTGGGAAGTACAGCATTTGGATATATGTCATTTGGTATTATATCTTTCACTCTCCTCTATTCATTCAAATATAGGGCAACTCGGCACCAGTTTCAAGATATTTCACGGACCTCACTTGGATGCATCACGGTGGGAAGTCTGATTGGTCTGTGGATCATCACATGCCTTTCATGGGGCTCCAAAAATCCCATTGGAACACATGGCCTATTCTTTATTGACTTTGTGGACTTTCTTTGGCTACTTAGCAATATTGCAGGAGTCTTCAAATGGAGCTGTCAAGTGAGTACACATCGTTCGTTCTGACTCCAAAGTTATCCCTTACTGACAAGACTTAAAAAGGCTACTACCAACTTCATAGGTGAATACTCGTGTCCAAGTATTAGATTTCCGGTCAGAATTAGCTTGGTTTGCTCGCTAATATCCATGGTGGCAAGATTAATGAGAGACAAGAGGGACTTTTACGATTTCCCCGTGGTATGTTCATCTCGCGTGGCTTTACCCTCCATTTCCTCTGGTACTAACACAATACAGGATGAGCAAGGATACTTCACTCTCCTCGCAACATTCTGCTTCACTCTACTTATTATCGTTCAAGAGAGGCTTTATGGATCGAAGACGCGAAAGCTCCGTGATATGTCCAGTATGAAAGATTTAGAGCGAAATATAGAGTGATTTTAATCCTAAGTTTATTAGAAACCATTGCTATTTACAATCTTTTACCCAATAGTTTAGTAGCCCACACAACATGCGTTGGAATTTTCTTGCTTCGATCCTTGAAATCTTCGAGGGAGAGCGTGTCAGCGTGCATCTCGATGTTATCAACTTCATGCTTCATTTGTTCCTTCAGTTTTGGGTCCGTTGTTATGATCACTGAGTTGGTTTCTAGATCGTAGTTATATGCCCTTCTCGTATAGTTGGATGACCCAATAATGGTGATGCTTGGAGATGTTTCTCCTGGTGAGGTGGCCCAAAGTCCCTTGGCGTGATACGACCACCCTCCTTCTGTGTTCACGACTCCCTTCTTCCATTCTTTCAGCTTGATATCATTCTGTCTTCCTTGTCTGTAGACTTCTCTTAGAAAGACCTTTGATAAATAAAGATATGCATCTGGTAACATCCCGGAAGCACCCTTCGACTTGTAAAACCCGTTGGCAAGAGGAGAAGCTGTGATGACTGTTCCAGTAGACTTTCCAGTTATGAGGCTGGATTTGATCTCCGGGAGCATATTGAAGTATCCAGCAGTGAACTTCCACTTTACATCAGTATTGTTGAGGTAGCCAAGGAGTGATATTATCGACCTCTTTTCAGTGGAAGAGTCCAAACCCTCCTCAAAGAGTGGCGTAAACTGAGATACTGGGTAAACGTGGGTCACCTTGTCGGCATCTGATCCAATTGGTGGGACTTCATGTTTCAAGGACAAAAGTTCTTTCAGTATTTTTGATGATCCCCGAATGAACTCCTTGATATTTGATTTCGGTTCAGGAAGAGGATTCGACGATGGCCACTTCAAGACGAACTTTGAAGGGCTATCAGAGCTAAACAACTTGTAGCTCAACGATCCGATAGTAGTTTGGATTTTGAAGTAGTATTCAGCAATGGATGATTCCCTTAGGATGTAGTATCTGTCTTGACGGTTTGTGAAGTAGTCTGAAGAAAGGTTGGCGCCTGAAAGAATCACCTCGTCGTCAAAGCCATAGATCTTCATATGCTGGAGACCAAAGCCCTCGTTGAATCTCTTCGGTACAAGCGCTTTTGCAAAGCCATGGAGATGGGGCGTATGGTACATTCTGATGTCAACTTGAGACTCATGCTCTCTCATAAGCTGTGCAAGGAGTGATGCTGATGACTTTGATGGTGCCTCTCTTGTTCCACGGAGGGCGTCTGTGAGGATGTGAACCCTGAGGTCTGGGTTGGCCTGTAGTGCAGAAGAGATAAGTTCAATGAGCTCATCTTGTGATTTGCCAATGTATAGAGATGAGAGAAAGATTCTCTTCTCTGCCGATAAGATCTTGCGCTTGAGGGTGGCGTAAAAGTCCGTGGGGTCGTTCAAGATCTCCACTTGGCCCGGGCCGAGATCGAAGCGAGGAGCAATGCGGTCCAGCTTCTCCGAGAGACAACGCACTTCCGGGTGTAGTGGGGCTCTTTCCGTGAGCATCATTGTGTACGCTCGTCTCAGAGTGTTCATGGGAAGGGTGCTGGGTGGTGCTAGTTGAGCCCAGAGCTTTGCTGGGCCAAGTTCAAGCGAGCGAGGGAATTTTTTGATTTCCCGGTCGGCCCCATACTAGAAAAGTGTGGGAAGGCTCCGTTGATTATCACCACTTACAAGCACTTTTCACAGCTGCTGGCTATGAAGGAGCAGCAATCTTATTGGGAAGACAAGCAGCTTGTGGACAATGACAACATCAAGATCTTCCTGACTACACAAGAGCTGGATATCAAGGATGGGATCGAATTTGTGAAGACCGAAGGTGCTGGTGCTGTGATATCGTTTGGAGGTACAACGAGGGACAACTTTGAAGGTAAGGGCGTGTCAGATCTGAGCTATGATGCTTACCACAGACTAGCATTACGGACATTGACATCTATTGCCAAGGAGGCTATCTCCAAGTTTGAGAGCCCGGCGAAAGACGAGAGGATCCACAAAGTGTACCTTTGCCATAGGCTGGGTAGAGTTCCGGTGAAAGAGGAGAGCATTCTGTTATGTCTGAGCTCAACACATAGACAAGAAGGATGGGACGCTGGGATTTGGTTGCTTGACACCATAAAGGAGCGTGCGGAAATCTGGAAGAAAGAGAACTATACAGATGGTACTGCCTCGTGGAAACGAAATGAGGAGTCTAACGTGAAAGACAGAGACAATGTCTAGATTCTCCATCTTACAAAACTAAAGCCTCATATGTACAGTGCTTGGAATTCATTTATGTATGCGTTAGGCGAACACCTCTGGTCATTAAAGTCAGGCAAAGGCCTCAGTTCTCGTAATAGTTTCAACTCTCTTCTTCTCATAATTCCACTTCTTCAGTGGCGTGTTCTTGTCCTTAGCCTCTAATAGTCCCGTGGCCTTCAAGAATCTACCGATGAAGGATCTCTTCTCGTAGTCTGTGATGTATGGGGAGCCATAAAGTAGCTGCTCGATCTGCTTTCTGGTCTTCTTTCCTTCGCTGCTTTTGACAAGAGCGTCCAGCTGCTGTGCGAGTTCAATAACTCTGGCCTTTCTGTCATCTTCTGTTGTAAATCTCATAAGATTGTACTTGTTGTCAAAAGAAACTGCATTGTCCAACTGCTCGCTGAGCGTGATGTACTCCTGAGAAAGATTTTGGACCTCAGCTGCAGCAAGAGTTCCATTCTTGGATTTTAGTTTGAGTTCTTGGATGTAGATTGATGTGGTTGTGGCTTGCGCTTCTGCTGGAGAGACGCCATTCTTTATCAGGTTTCTGAGAGAGAGAAGGCGCTCTCCTGCAATCTTGCTCTGCTCCTCGCTGAGGTCGGTGACAAACTTTCTGACTTGTTCGGAGTACTGGGAAATCAGTTCCTGTCTCTTGTGCTTTCTATCTTCAAGACTTTGAATAACATCTGATTTGATAAGATGGGCTTTGCGAGGAAGGTTGTTCTCCTCAAACTCGGCCTTCTTTGGATCAATTATTGGCAAGTATCCCAGTCTTCTGACCCTTGGTTCAAAGTGTGGAGTTGGGAGTCTGAGATCAGGACGAAGGGCCACGCCGATGAATTTTCTCTTTGGATGAAACGGATCAAGGTAGAAGCGGACGTAACCAGGTTCAGTGGCGTAGATGGTGTGATCTTTTCCAATTGACGTGTTCTCGCCAGGATAGAACTTTGTACCACGTTGTCTGAAAAGAATCTGACCCGTCTTCACTGGCTGGTTCTCAGCAACCTTAGCACCCAAGCGGCGACCAGCAGAGTCTCTCATGTTTGTTCTAGAACCAGCGACCTTCTTTGTGGCCGTACGAACTTGAAGCAGAGTCTGGGTACCCGTGGTGTTGTTGAGGGAAAGCAGCGGAGAAGCCGCTCTGGAAGTCTTGGACAGTGTGAGGGCAGAGATTCCTCTCGTGATGGCAGTGAGCCTTGATGCTCCTGTGAAGCTCATGGCTGTATGTGCTGGCGGTACTTCTTCACGTCGTCAGGTCCTGATGATCCTGTGCTTCTTCTTGGTCGTCAACGTCGCCAAACTTTTTTTTCGGCTGCCCGTTCGAGCGATGTGTTGCCCCGTTACAATTTTTGAGGCGACCAGGCGACCACAAAACCCGGGGGCCCTTGAGCCAATTATCACGACACAAAGTCTCGAGAAAAGCCGAGACCAGTCCTTTCCAATCTACTAATACGCCACAAACACTCTATATCTGTAATCTGTTAAACATGACATATTCATAAATAAAACTATTCAAACGCATTGCTTTCAATTCCGGCCAAGCGTCTCAACACACCATTACCACCAGCCTTCGTCTGCTTCTTCACCCTCTGTGCCTTCAGCACTCTCTGTGACTTTGCATCCATCTTCGAAGCGAGCCTGGCTCTTCCGAGCGACATAATAGACGACCCTGCTCCAGAAACTGTCTTGGAGGAAGTGGAGATGGTCACCTCAGTGTTTCTGGCAGAGCTTGACTCAAAGGATTGGAACGATCTCTTGATGGATGGAATCTTGAACATTTCAGAAGGTGAGGAGTTGAGATCCTCGATGACAATAGGCTTTCTTCTCTGTGGAGTTTTGTCTGGAATCTGGATCATCGACTTCTGTTTCAAGGTGTGCAAATCGTCAAATGAGTCATCCTCATCGATGTGGTTGACTGTTGGTTCGAAGCTGTCGTCCTCCATGTCGTTCAAGAATGAAAGAGACTTCTGAACATAGGCTTGCGTGATGGTCTTCTTCTTCTTGGACTTCCTTGAAACATCTTCTGGTGACTTCATCTGCTCCTTCTTGGCCTTGTCAAAGAATGGATCCGCTGCATCTGAATCACTGTCACTGCTTGTATCAGAAGCACCATCGCCGAAGACATCATTCGTGGAATCGAGTTGGGAGTCCTCAGTGATTGACTCGAAGAAAGCCTTTGACTTCTTATCCTTTGCAAGCTGCCTCAAGTTCGCATCATCCTCAAGCATTTGTCTCTTCTTGTTCTGTCTGTAGAGTCTGTAGCGTCTGATGAGTTCGTCCTCTTCATCGTCATAGTTGAGTCCATCATCATCTCCTGCGTGAGCACGTTTCTTCCAGTTACCAGTTTCCAAGTCCTTCAAAATCTTCATGAGCATCTTCTGGTCTTTCTCAGCAGACTCATCATGTAACTTCTTTGCAAACTCAGTGGTAGTCTGCTTGATCTTGGTGATATCATCGAACATCTTCTCATCTTCGGAGTCCATCTCAACATCTTTCTCGCCATCAACACCACCGATACCTGCCCACTCATCTTCAGACTCATCAGCCTCGTTCTCCATCATCATGTCAATTCCTTTGGACTTCATCTCTCTCTTACGACGTTTCTCTGCCTCATAGTCATTACGACGTTGTTCCTTGTAGATTTCAGCCTGTCTGATTCTTTCAAGTCTCTCTGCCTCAGTCTCCTCGTCTTGGTCCTCTTCACTCTCACTCTCGGAGTCAATATCAGAGAGCTCTGACTTCTTCTTAAGACGTCTTCTCGGTTGAACAGCAATGGATCCCCCTTCTTCCTCTTCCTCCTCCTCCTCGTCATCATCACCATCCTTTTGTGTGTCGCCCTCAACTGGATCAGCTTGAGTGACTGTGTCCCTTATGGTTGGAGTTCCAAAACTGTCGGTTGGAAGATTGACTGTGGAGAATGATTGGTTCACAGATGGTGGTTCAACATCTTCAACTTGTGTTGGTGGTTCATCGTAGTCAATAATCTGATCTCTTTGAGTTTTCAAGCTGAGGAAGGAGTCTGTGTGATTTTCTTCACTCTTGGAGATGTCTTCTGGGGATATGTCATCAATCACACTGTAGTCCCTGTCACGAAGTTCCTCAAATATCTTGCTCCCATGAGCGTCCTTCTGTGGTGATCCCTGTTCAAACAACTGAGTCATACTCACACCAAGGTTGTTCTTGATCTTTTGAGAACCATCCTGAGAGAAGTTTCCACCGAAGAAGCCAAGATCAATGCTGAGTCCCTTGTTGGAGAAGCCCAGGACGTCTTTAATGTTCACCTTCTGTGTGGTCTTCTCAGCCTTCTGTACTGAGCTGTCATCATGATCTTCGTCATCTTCATCCTGAACAACGTTTACCCTTCTCGCCTTTTTTGTGACAACGTACTCTTCATCATCAACAGGAGCTCTGGCACCAGGCTTCTGGATCTGACTTGATGGAATTGTCTCGCCAACAGCCTCGTCTTCATCATTATCATTACCTTCGTCATCTTCTTCCTCTTCATCATCTCCAAAGTCTGAGTCCGGAACATCACTTTCAGCAACTTCATCATCCAAGTGTGATGCTCTCTTCCCTTGAGTATTCTGTGTGATTCTTCTCAACTCCTCCTGCTCCTCAACCTTTCTGGCATTCTTCATATGCTTCATCAACAAACTCTCAACGTCCAAGATTTGCTCAATTTCACCTTGTGTCATGTCAGGCTCATCCATCTTCTTCTGCTGGAGTTCAGCGGTAATCTGCTTCTTGGATACTGTCTTCAAGTATGCAAATATGGAGTTCTTGGTCATCGTCATGGTCTTCTGCTTGGCTTTCTTCTGGTCAATGCTCTTCTTGCTGAACTTGGCCTTGATGTCCAATACCTTTGACTTGGAAAGTGGCATAGCAACTTCAATGGCGTCGTCACTGTCGCTGTCATCGAGCTCAATGACTTCTCTTCCAGCTGGCTCGGACTTGAGCTTGAGTGGGGGTTGCAGGAATTTCTGTTTGACTGAACTTGCTTTCTCCTTTTCAACTCTCTTCTTCTCTGCTCTGGAAAGTCTCTTGTCCTTATCAAGGATGTCCTGAATGTCAAAGTCACTCTCGCTGTCCTCATCTGAAAGCTCCACATCTTGTTCATTGGTGGCAGCAATTGGATGTTTCAAATCCCTGATTGGAGATGAGCTCAAAGGAGTGGTCTCAGCTGTGTTGGGTGCTTCAGCTTTGATGTCCTTCTTCCTCTGGAAGGCAGCAAACAAGTCGCTCTTTGCAAATGTCTTCACTGTATGCATCTCCATTGCAATAGGAACGTGTGTTGGCTCGTTCTCCTCTTCAGAGGAGTAAGAATCAGCAGCATTCTCCTTGCCTTGATCAGCATCAGTCTTTGTAGTAGTTTTGTCAAGATCCTTTGAGCTCTTATCTCTCTGCCTCTGTTCCTTCAAGAGACGTTCAGCTTTCTTCTGTGCTGCTCGGGCTTCGATTCTCTTGAGACGGTCTTCACGGCCTTCTTCCTGTGTCGTGGGAAGCATTTCCGTGTCACTGCCATCATTGGACTCATCATCACTGACAAAGAGTTTGTTCACTGGCTTGTGGGTAACATCTAAACCGGATGTGTCAAGAAGGGTTGCACACGCTTCCTCTCGTGGCTCCTCAGGCAGTGGGGCGTCGCCAGCATGGTCAGCATGGTTATCGTTGTCGTCATCGTCATCCGAGAAAATATTGAGCTTCTTATTCCGAATCAATCCTCTGGAAATGTGTGGTCCTTCACTGTCATTGTCTTCATCATCCTCTTCGATAACAGAGTCGATCTTCTGTGTCTGTGACGTGACTTGTTGATGATCGATGAGTTGGGTGTCTTGAGCTGTGTGACTCAGGGTTTCCTGGGTTTCCTGTTTGTCACAGACAACCTGTGTTGCTTCTATATCAATCTCTTGTGTTTCAGATATGTTCATCTGCAAGTCTGACGTCTCATTGGGATTGTAATGGTCAATGACCTTCTCTGCTGCGTCACTCTCCTCCTCGTCTGTTTCAGACGCGCCTTGAAGACGTTTCTTGATCTTGGACAAAAGAGCATTCGCTGCGCCAAACATATTCACGATCGGAGGGTCTGAATTATTTGATGCCTCATTTGCAGAAACGTTGACGACGGAGCTGGTGTTGATGTTGAGCGTGTTTGGATACGCGTCTGGGTCGGGGGCTGTGTTGAGGACGTCGTCCTGTGTGGCCGACTCTTCCTCGATAGGAATCGCAATTTCCACCTTTTTGACGAAGGTCCTGGTCTTCACTGGCTCTGTGTCCAGTTCTTTGAAGAGATCCATGTGTGTGCAGAGCGATGGGCGTGTCTTATGGCTGGGTCTGAAGAGTGTTGTACAAATGACGACGCGTCTCTATCAAATTTCTTGTACAGTAACAGGGCGCGAACACGCGAACGCGTCAACACAAGTGTAAACAAAGGAGAGCCGAGAGGTCCTCAAAGTCTTGGTGTCTATCCCTGTAGACTAGTTCATCATCTATTATTTGCTACTGGCCGCTGGTATGAGTAATACGTATGGAGTGCAACTGATTTATCGCTTGCTGATCCCGCGTTTCAAAGCGCAAGAAGCTTCCGGACGTGTCAGTTTTATCTCTCCAGTGACTCTCTTCACCAGAGCATCTTGGAGCACGACCACTGCTGGTAGCAGTCAGTAGCTGACAGCTGACACTCTCTAGTCTGCCTGGGAGCCCTCACCGCTACCGTGATAGAGTGTTATGGTTGTCTGTTGCTTTCGGCCGGTGGTGTTCGGGTTTAGCAGACTCGATTTTTCGCGCCCGCCGTCCAAGGAAGTACTTGGGGAGCCTCGAAGGTGCCAACCATCGCTCAGCAACACAACGTCAATCTCCCTTTGCTCGGTCGCACCCATCGCAATCATACACAAATGTCTGTCTATGACCACAGGAGTGCTGGTGCCGGTACTCCAAGCACGCTCAGCCGGCGCTCAGGAGCGCATTCAATGCCACCAGTACGAAACTTCAGAGTCTCTCACCAAAAAGTTTACATCGAAGTCGACCTACAAAGCAACGCCATCAGTGGATATACAGAGCTTACTGTCAACTCTAATGATGCTGTTCTGAAGCACATTCAACTGGACTGCCGCCAGCTGCGGGTCACTGGTGTTTTTGTCAACCAAAGAAGAGCCCAGTTCTATCATCATGACCTACTCAAGGAGGAGTTCGACCAAATGACGAATCCCGACAAGCATGCAATCTTCAGCGACATTGAGCAGTATCACCTGTACAAAGGAAAGATGAAAAAGGTCTTCAGTGGTGAAAATACAGAAGAGCTGACTATTTTCGTTCCCGACTCTCTTCGGGTTCAGCACACGGAGTCTGTCAATTCACAGAACACTCCAAATGGATACAGAGACTCTCCAGGAAGCCACAAGGCTACGCACACACACCCAGAAGTCCAGTACAAAGCTTTGACCTTCAAAATTGAATATACCTTGAAGAATCCTCAGCTTGGTGTGCACTTTGTCGGTGGGAAGCATTCATCTTTCGAGAGATCCCAATGGCATGCCTACACAACAAACTCGGCCGTTGGCGTCAGCACATCATCGTGGGTTCCGTGTATCGACAGTCTTTGGGAGAAGCCAACCTGGGAAGTTCAGATAAGTGTTCCCAAAACAGTCAAACAGATCGGAGAGACCAAGTTGATCAGTACTGATGTCCTTATGGAGGAGGAGGAAGACGACTCTGAGGAGTCCCAAGACATTGTCGTTGTTGGAGCCGATTTCAGTGCCCAGACAGAGTCAGCACATCCAGTTGATCGTTCAAAGAAAGTTGTTTCGTATCAAGTTCCAGCACCTACCTCTGCTCATCATATTGGCTGGGCTGTTGGTCCATTCATTCAAACGCCTCTGATCAATCTTGAAGAGGAAAACCAGGCTGATGTTCAGGAAAAGGATACTACTGCTGTCCCATCAGCAATCTACTGCCTGCCATCACAGGTGGATGATGCAATCAACTCTACAATCTTTCTTTACAAGGCTATTGACTTCTACTCACGAGAGTTTGGATCCTACCCATACTTGAGTTACGGTGTGGTATTTGTTTCTGACATGGATGTTGACTTCAATGGATTTGGAGGTCTCTCTATCGTGAACACAAAACTGCTATATCCTTCAAAGGCCATTGAACCAATATTTGACACTACGTATACTCTTTCCGTTGCTCTTGCTGAACAGTGGTCTGGTATCTACCTGGTGCCCAAAACATACAACGACATCTGGACCACCATTGGCATTTCTCACTTCATGACTCTCCAATTCATTCGCCGCCTCATGGGTCTCAACGAGTACAAGTACAGAGTGAAGAAACAGTCTGACAAGATTTGTGATGAAGATGTTGGCAAGCCACCTCTCTCCAACCCATACTTCCGCTTCCCCGTCACGATGCCAGATCTCGATTTCATCAAGTTGAAGGCTCCAATCGTTATGTTCATTCTCGACAGACGTATGACCAAGACAGATAAGTCGTTTGGTCTCACAAGAGTCATTCCAAAGATCTTTGTCCAGGCCATGTCTGGTGATTTGCCGAATGGTTGCTTGAGTACACATCACTTCCAGCACGTCTGTGAAAAAGTTGGCCATAACAGACTTGAATCATTCTTCCGCCAGTGGGTTGATGGCTCGGGAGTACCAATCTTCAGAGTTTCTCAGAGATTCAACAAGAAGAGAATGTTCATTGAGATGGGTATCAGACAGGTTCAGAGCCAAGAGACTGAACGCAGACATCCAAGTGGGGAGACTTTCATTAAGGAGGCAACACGTGAACTTGAAGATAACTACTCCTCCACTCACTCAAATCTCTTTACTGGTCCAATGACAATCAGGATTCATGAAGCTGACGGCACGCCTTATGAGCACATTGTCGATTTGAAGGAAGGTTTCACGAAACTGGACATCCAGTACAACACCAAGTACAAAAGATTGAAGAGAAGCCAGAAGCAGATCAAGTCCGAGAAAGAGGCCAAGGAAAATGCCGATGAGGATGACACCATTCTTCTGCACTGTCTTGGTGATATCCTCCAGACTGAGAAAGAGATCAAAGATTGGGAATTGACAGAGTGGACTAAGGAAGAGGAAGAGAAGATGACCAACGAAGCATTTGAGTGGATCAGAATTGACGCTGACTTTGAGTGGATCTGTAAGATTCATTTGAACCAGCCAGACTACATGTATGCTTCTCAGCTACAACAAGACAGAGACGTTGAAGCTCAGATTGAATCAATTGACTACTTTGCCAACTCCAATGCCTCACCTCTCTACTCATCGATACTTCTTCGCACACTTATGGACTCAAGATATTACTACGGTGTGAGAATTCAAGCTGCTATGGGTATGGCAAAGTTTTCGAAGGAACAGACTGGTTGGATTGGTTCGAAACATCTTCTCAAAGCCTTCAAGCACCTCTATTGTTTCAAAGACTCCACTGTTCCATTACCAAACAACTTTTCAGACTTCCCATCATATCTCATCAAGAAAGGAATCTTGGCTGCCTTGTCATCTGTGAGGGATTCTAACAGCAACTGTCCACTGGAAATCAGAAAATTCTTGTTGGATGTTCTCAAGTTTAATCAAAATCTCAGCAATCCATTCACTGACACCTACTACGTTGCCCATATCATTGACAATGTTGTGTCTGCAACTCTTGCCAATCCACTGCATGACACTCCAGAGAAACTCGGCGACCAGGACAGAAGCTTTTTGGACGATGCTATCGGTGAGGTGTCAAGACACCAGAAAATGGATGAATGGAATCCATCCGCCACGGGCCTTGTTGGCATAACGGCCATGAGAAACAAGCTAAGACTCTCAAGACGTGGATTACTGAAGTTTTCTCCAGAAGAATTGTTGGAACGCACCAAAACTGACTATCCAGACACGATCAGAATTCTTGCTTTTGAAGGTCTTTTCAACATGGGTGCATTGAAGAACAGCTTCATCTTGGATTATTTCTTTGTCACTGCAATCTTCGAGAAGTCATTGACGCTGAAGCAGGGTCTGGTCAGATCATTCATCAAATGCATTGGATCTGCTGTGGTTGAAGGCTGTGGAATTGAGCTCGATGAAGATGAACTTAATCGCAAGATTGAAGTTGAAGTGGAGCCAGAATCTCAGGACAATGGACTCATTCTGGTTGAGGAAGCTGGTACCAATGAGGCTGTCTTTGAAACAAGGAGAGATGCTGCTGCGAGAGCTACCATTACTGGTGCAATCGAGCTCTTGAGAAGAGACTACAGCGAGTATGAGCCATTGAGAAAGATGCTTTGGAATGCTGTCAGACATCCACTCTTGAGCTTGGTTCAAAAACGTGATCTCTATGACCTCATCTTTGTGATGATCCAAGGATATGATACCCTCCCAGTGACGTTTGATATTCCAAGAGAGAAGAAGATTACAGCTGTTAATATGGGAGATGCCACGGTTGTTCTCAAGAGAGGTGGGCTCATCAAGATCTCACTGGGAAAGCTTGCTGCTGCTGCTGCCGGTTCCACTTCGTCCGCTGCCGTTCCTCCAAAGCCAGCGCAAATTCACCAAAGAAGTAAGTCGGTTACGAAGCCTATACTCAAGTTTACACCTTCAAGGCCTACAGTGACTGCTGTGAAGAGCTCAGTCCGTTACAAGTCTGAGATCAAGCGCTCCGACTTTGAGCCATTGAGATTTGTCAAGATCAACACCAAGAAGAAACACATCATTGTATCCTCAGAACCACTCCAACTTTCCAAGAAGGTCACACTCAAACTGTCAAAGGAGAAGCTGAGACAAGCCGAGATGAGATCTGTCAAGACTGAAATTTCAAGAAACGATGTTAAGCCCCAGGTTGCGAGACATCCAATCATGCAGCCTTTCTCAGCTCCTTTGCCATCGTCGCCTCCTCTTCCAGACGCTGCTGCCCAGCCTCCCAAGCCAAAGTTGAAGCTCAAGTTTAAGGCCTTCAATTGATTTAATGACATGGAACGTTTACATATTGTCAGCACGGTGAGAGTTAACTGTAATGAATCGATCACCGGGCCACCGGCGGAAGATGAAACTCACATCCGGACACCACCTCGACGCGTCGACCGGACTGCGAAACATTGCCCGCAGTGGTGAGCTTGAGCCAACAACATCAAATGAAGACGACAACAACACGAGAATGGAAGGCCGCTGGGATCTGGTTACATCCTCCTTGCAGGATATCTTCAACAGTAATGAGGAACTTTCATTTGATGAGGACAAGGAAATATTGGCAAAGCTCTCGTCAGCATCCAAGGAAGAGCTCCAGGACATGCTAAAGGATGTACAGAACCATAAAGAGAATGTGGACAAAAGCAAACGGCTGCTGGACGAGGTGATCCAGAATCTTCAACATGTGATAAATTCAGAGAACAAGAAGAAACAAGACATCAAGCAGAAGAAAGCGAGATGCTTTTTCACAAGTCCTTACAACACCACAGATGGCATTGTTCTTGGCTCAGAGGTGGCCTATCAGGAGCCAAAATCCAAGGAGTGGATTCAATGTGAGGTTGTTAAGATCATTGGTGATGGTACAAGACTGGAAGTGCGTGATCCAGAGCCGGATGAAGGCCACAAGGATGGAATTCTGTACAAGAACGTCAACTGGAAACAGATTGTTCACATACCAACTTATGATGAGGTTGCTAAGCTCCCACAATATCCACCTGGGACCCAAGTGGTTGCAAGATATCCAGAAACCACAACTTTCTACACTGCCGAGGTTATTGGAACGAAGAGAGATGGCCGCTGCAGACTCAAGTTTGAAGGTGAAGATGAAGAGGGCAAGGAGACGGAGGTTGAGAGGAGACTAGTTCTTCCCTATCCAGGCAAGTAACTCCTGCCTAAACTAGCAACTAACGAATTGACGCTTCTTTTTTGGTGTAATATGTAGGCGAAGAGCACACACGGGCCGCTCCGCCATTAAACTATACTGAACGACTCAACTACAAGGGATGTTTGAGAGTGCCTGTAAGGAACCATTAAAGGGAAATTATTATAAACAGTTATGTTAATTGAGCAAAATAATACACGTAAATGACGGTCCTGTTTTTTTTTCTTCTTCCACTTCCAATGCTTGCTCATGGCCTGCGAGCAAAGCTGATTTTCAAATGACGACCGCCGTACTCGTAGTTGTTCAATCTGGTGATGGAGGTGTCAGCGGTGTCCACGCTATCAAACTGGATAACAGCCTTTCCGGATGGCTGGCCCCTCAGGTTGAATGAGATCTCAGCTTTGACAACGGGACCGACAGTTCCGAAGAGATCAACAAGGTCCTGGTTCGATGTGGCAAATGGCAAGTTATCGGCATAGATGGTGTCACTTGGGCTTCCGTCGGCTTCAACTCCTTCGGTGAATGGGGTGTTCAGGGAAGCAGCAAAGCTCGAAGTGTTGGAAGGCATGGTTCCTGGCTCCATTCCCTCGCTGTGCTTCTTTCCCTCACGGACATCGATTGATCTTCCTTGAAGTTCATATCCATTGAATCTGTCAATAGCGGCCAAGCCATCTTCTCTGTTGGAGAAGTAGACAAATCCAAATCCACGAGACTTTCCGGTGTGTTCGTCCTCCTTGATGTTGACGCGGAGAACGTCACCAGCTTGCTTGAACAGGTCTTTCAACTCGCCCCAATGGACGCGGAAAGGCAAATTTCCAACGAAGACCTCAAAGTATGGGCCTGTGAGTGGAGGCTGTTCTCTTGGCTGTGGTCTGTCTCCATATCCACCTCTTCCGCCAAATCTGTCGCCTCTGTCTCCAAATCTGTCACCTCTGTCTCCAAATCTGTCACCTCTGTCGCCAAATCTGTCTCTTCTTTCGCCTCTTGCAGCAGGTGGTGGGTTGTCCTGTCTCACAAATATCTCACGACCATCCAAGAGGGAGTGGTGTAAGTCTCTGATGGCACGGTCAACTTCATCTCTGTTAGAGAACTCAACTGTGGCCATGCCTCTATGACGACCGCCTTGAGTGATCACATCAGCACGGAGAACACGGCCAGCCTGCGAGAAGTGGTCTCTGAGACGCTTGGAGTCACATTCATATGAAAGGTTTCCAACAAAGATACTATTTGAGTAGTTTCTATCCGTGTCACGAGTGCCGGATTGAGAGTAGGAGTCCTTCAGCTGATCCAGTGGGATAGGGGCACGGTCGCCACGACGACCGTCTCTACCTCCAAATCTGCCACCATCTCTTCCTCCATATCTGTCTCTTCCTGGTCTTTCACGGTCACGAAGGTTGTCGTTGAAGCTGCTGCGGCGCTCACGATCTCTGCGTGGAGAAGCTTCTCTCTCACGGGTGTCCTGTTTGCTCGTTAGTCGTTGCTCGGGGCCAGGCGGAAAGCGGGTAAGTGCTTGAGGAAACATACGTAGCTGTCAATCTCCATAGCATCAGCCATACTGGATGTTTCTGGGGCTGTATCCTTTATGTTTTGAAATAAGCTCCCTGAAGGTTGTTACTCGTTCGTCACTCGGCGGCGGCGCTTGTCTCATATCCTTCGACAGCACGAATATTTCCTATTTCGGATATTTCCCGATATGGGTGTTTCTCACATTCTGGATTCTTCTGTCGCTCTTCCATGGGTGTACAAAAGATTGCCACGTTGTCCTCTTATTGTTACCTTTGGTTTGTTTATATATTTAGGCTTGATATACACACATTTTGATACTATACTCATTGGTGTCTAGTTCAGTTACGAAACCACAACACTCACTGTAACATAAGACACGCTCCTCTTCTTTTTTCACGATCGAAACTTCCTAATTTGGACAATTCCGGTATATCACCCTCGGAACCATTTCAAAATGGAAGTTCTTCCAATGCCAAAGAAACACGTTTGTTCTGGTCCATTTATTGATTCAGTTCACGATACTCATGCATTCATCATTCCATGTGACTTCCCTCCAAATATGAGCTGAACAATGCATGCGAATACGCTCAAACGCTCAAACACTATGATCAGCTGGACCTTCCCCCGCTTGCGGGTTCCCCCGATTATTGAATCAGCCCCTATAATTTATAAAGACTCCAGATCTCCATCTTTCTTGTTCCTTTCTTCGATGTCTGCATCAAACTTGTAAGAAAAAATGGCTCAATTGACCGAAATGGGCGTTGATGCCATCAAGAAGCTCATCGATGATGCCGTTGCTCCCAAGGATGATCCCCTCGCCCAATCTCCGGGGCTCTCCATTGCCATCATCAATGCAAAGGGAGACGACCTCCTCACATATTGCGCTGGAAAGGCTGGTGTCTCTCCAAACTCCCCTCAGATGACGAAGGATACTATGTTTTGGGGAGCCAGCACAACCAAGCTCGTCGCCACTGTTGCCGTACTGCAACTTGTTGAACGTGGGGAATTGGACCTCGATGATCCTGAGCAGTTGTACACTCTTGTTCCAGAGCTGAGAAACCTACCAATTGTGAACAAGATGGATGACGGATCTATTCTGCTTCACCCAAGAAAGAACGATATCACGTTGAGAAAGCTTCTCTCGCACACTTCGGGAATGGGGTATCGTGAGACTGAAGGGATTTTGGAGTTTGTCACTTGGTTTGACATGAATGGTCTCATGGCTCAGACTGAGCGCTCGGTGCTGGCCCCATTGGCCTGGGAGCCTGGTACAAAGTGGAGATATGGCCCAGGTGTTGACTGGGCTGGTGTTACCCTTGAGAGGAAGACTGGCATGAAGCTCGGTGCTTACCTCAAAGAGAACGTTCTTGAGCCTTGTGGTATCACTGACATGACTTTTGCACCAACCCCTGAACAAAAGCAGAGATTGATGGCAATGCATACGAGAGATCCAGATTCCAAAGTTCTTGTTGAGACTCCTCATATCTATCGTCTTCCCTTGGAACGCGAGCATGATGACTTCTTCCACTGTGGTGGAGCTGGACTCTTCCATAGGCCTGAAGAGTATACCAAGATCCTCTCTACGATTCTCAATGATGGTGTCTGCGCCACAACCGGGAAGAGAATCTTGAAGAAGGAGACCGTTGATTTGATGTTTGAAAATCAGATTCCACAATGGCCTGGGTTCATTGTTCAGGCATGCAATGAAGGCCATATCCCGTTATGTTACCCAAAGGATGGCGCACAGGGTTGGGGGTTGTCGTGGTTCTTGACTCTGACACCAAGTGACATGAAACGTGGAAAAGGAACTGGATACTGGTCTGGTATGCCAACAATCAACTTCTGGTGTGACAGGGTGAACGGTGTTGCTGGTATTGTCTCCACTCAGATCATCCCCTTTGGTGATGAGGTTGTCCTCAAGACATGGAGAAAGACCGAAGACCTTGTCTACGAAAATTTGGTCTGATTTCTTCTTATCTACTTCTCTTTAACATTGACGTCAATTGAGTATAAATAAGGTGGTGAAAGCGATTGCAGATCCTTTACTTACAAGCATAAAACCCAGACAAACATGCAAAAACAAACATAGAAACGAAATCAGTGGCCAGACCATTCAATGGTGTTCAAATCAATACCCTCCTTCACCATCTCCCAAAGAGGACTCAACTCTCTAAGGAACTCAACACGCTCGTGGATTGCCTTAACAACATAATCGATCTCCTCCTCAGTGGTGAATCTGCCGATACCGAATCTGATAGAAGAGTGAGCAAGGGCATCATCGGCACCCAAAGCATGCAAGACGTATGATGGTTCCAAGGAAGCAGAAGTACAGGCGGATCCCGAAGACAAAGCAATGTCCTTCAATGCCATCAAGAGAGATTCACCTTCGATGTAAGCAAAGGAAACGTTGACACAACCAGCATATCTATGCTCCTTTGAACCGTTCAACTGTGTGTGTTCAATAGAAAGCAAACCATCTGTCAACTTCTTAGAAAGTCTTTCGATGTGTGCCTGGTCATAAGCCATGTCCTCCTTGATAAGTCTGCAAGCCTCACCAAAACCAGTGACGAGAGGTGGGGCCAACGTACCAGATCTGAGACCACGCTCCTGACCACCACCGGTCATAATTGGATCAATTCTCACTCTTGGTCTTCTTCTGACATAAATGGCACCAATACCCTTTGGACCATAGATCTTGTGCGAAGAGATAGACATCAAGTCGATGTTCATCTTGTTGACGTCAATTGGGATCTTTCCGACGGCTTGGGCACAGTCGGAGTGGAAGAACACCTTGTTCTTACGGCAGATCTTTCCGATCTCTTCAATAGGCTGAATGACACCAATTTCGTTGTTCACGGCCATGACGGAGACCAAGACGGTGTCCTTGCGAATAGCCTTCTCCAACTCCTCCAAATTGATCAATCCATCCTCTCCAACGTTAAGGTAGGTAACGTCAAATCCCTCATCTTGCAAATGTCTTGCCGAGTCCAAGATACACTTGTGTTCTGTCTTCACGGTAATCACATGCTTCTTGGTCTTGCTGTAGAATCTTGGGACACCCTTGATGGCCATGTTGTTGGACTCAGTGGCACCCGATGTGAAGATGATTTCCTTTGGGTCGGCGCCAATCAAATCAGCCAAGTGCTTTCTGGCAACTTCAATCTCCTTGTCGGTTTCCCAACCGTATGAATGTGTGTTGGAGTGTGGATTTCCGTAGAGGCCAGTGTAGAATTGGAGCATCTTGTCCAAGACTCTTGGGTCAGTTGGCGTAGTGGCCTGCATGTCCAAGTAGATCGGTCTTGTTCCGTTCAGTGGGTTGGCCTTGAAAGCATTTCTGGAGATGGAATCACTGGCTTGCTTCTGTGCTGTGGCAATAAAGTCGTTGTCCTCTGTGATCTCTGCTGTTCCGACGGAGGCAGCGGTGGAGGTTGTGGAGGAGATGAGTCTTCTCAGCTGTGGCGCTATTGACGAGCGGGAAGCCCTTGTAGTCAGGCGGAACATTGTGGTATGTGTAGAGAGTCCCTGTGTGTAGTAGTGTGTGAGAGGAGAAGACAGCTGCCTCTGTGGTTCTTATGTCAATGGCAGGACACTGATCCGATTCAATCGAGTAAGCCCGTGCTGAGTAATCTCGGTGGCAAAGGTGCTGGAAAGGTCAGCAAAGGCGGGAAAAAAGCGGGGAGTGTGTTCGAGACTCGCAGAAGATGCTGGTGGTTATGACACAGGTCGTTTCCCGTGTTTCTCGTGAGTTTGGTGGCGGAGATGGCGCTGAGTGGGGGCGTCTCCAGCCGGAGCCTCCTTTGTTCGCCTCTTTTTTTTCCGGCGCTGGAACTGCCATCTTGGGCCGAAGTCGGGAGCGCGGGCAGAGAAGCGTGACTCTGGCCGTGGTGTTTGGGTGTTCTGGCTGCTGAGGCCGGGGTACTTCTCCTGGTGACTTGTTTGTGTTGATGGAGATGACAGGGAAGACCCGAGACAGGCTGGGGCACTGACATCATCGCTCGCCTGTGGAGAAGCTGCTGGGCCCCCCCACATGCACTGCTCGCCTGATTTCCGCATCAGCGGGGCAGCTCCTCGGACACGCGCGGAGGTTGGCAGACTCAAAGGGCTTGCGAGGTGTTTAGTTATTACTATGTGGTAGGCCACGACCTATCACACTGCTACTACTATAAGGCCAGCTTAACAGGCCAACTCTCTCCTTTTGCATCATCAGTTGTTGTGGTCGCGAGTGGGAGTGGAGATCTGAAGCTGCTCGTGCGCCGAAAAACTCCCAAGAAACCATCCCCCTCTCCCAGCTACCACACCTCCAAAATCTCAATTCTCAGCTGTTCACATACCAATTCCCAGGTCTCTCGATCGTCTCTATCCCCTCATTCTTCAACTAGAGTCATGACCGAAAACGACTTCGTGATATCGCTGCTCGTGCGTCTCCATTTTACCTCAAGGGCTATCCCCGGACACCCAACTTTATAATAAGTCCAGCTTACTAACTGATCATCCCAGAGTGGTGCAGCAGCAGGAACATCCACAGATCTCACATTCTTCCCCATTGACACGATAAAAACACGATTACAAGCAAAGGGTGGGTTCTTTCAGAACGGAGGTTGGAGAGGAATCTACAGAGGACTCGGGTCGGCAGTCATCGCCTCTGCCCCATCTGCTTCTCTCTTTTTCGTGACATATGATTCCATGAAGAAGGTATTGACACCAATTGCCAAATCGAAAATTGGAAATGAGGACATCGCATCTGCCGCGGCCCATATGGGTTCTGCATCCTGTGGTGAGGTTGCCGCCTGTCTGGTGAGAGTCCCTGCCGAAGTCATCAAACAGCGTACACAGGCATCAACAAAGTATGCTTCATCATTGGACACATTCAAATCTGTTTTGAGAAACGAGCACGGTGAAGGTGTCATTAGAGGGTTCTACAGAGGATGGAGCACCACCATTATGAGAGAGATTCCATTCACCATGATCCAGTTCCCACTCTATGAGTGGCTCAAGAAGTCATGGGCTAAGAAGCAGGGGAAAGAACATGTCAATCCACTTCAAGGATCTTTGTGTGGCTCTATTGCAGGTGGTGTCGCTGCTGCTCTCACTACCCCATTAGACGTCCTCAAGACCAGAATCATGCTCAATGAAAAACGTATTGGGGTGTTCACATTGGCAAAGACGATCGTCAGAGAAGAGGGCTTCAAGGTGTTCCTTTCTGGTATTGGACCAAGAACTATGTGGATCAGTGCTGGTGGTGCTATCTTCCTTGGTGTTTATGAGACAGTGAGTACGGCTCTGAGAGCTGTGGTATGAAGAGTGATGACAAAATAGACACATTTGATCAAAAAGGGTGTTCGAAATACGTCAATTTGCTTGCCTAACAATGGGATCGTACATAGAAAAGTGAATTAACGTTGTTGGATGATGATTTTCTTGCCGACTTTCTTCTTTTTTGTAAACTTTAAAATGAAATTCTCGTGCTTCGTTCCCTTCGTGTTGAACTCCTCAATGTATGGGATGAGATCGTTGAGCTCCCAGTTAGACTGAAGCTTGAACAAGAATTTCAGTCTGTTACCCACATCTCCTGGAAGTGCAGCCTTTGGAACAAATTGAATTCTTTGTGGTAATGGAGTGACATAATGGCCACTCAGCAGAGGGATATCAAGCGGGCAATCAAAGAATGGCGGAAGTTCAGACTTCCACTTCAGCAAAAAGTCTGAAACAGCAATTGACTTTGAACGGGCATGTTTTCTTAAAGCCTCAACTCCATACCAGCTTGCGATCTTGGCCTTGTCCAATGCAAATGGCTCCTTCTGTGCCAACACGAACTTCCTCAGGACCGTCTCAATGATATCGATCGTGAAGTCCGGGTCCTCTTCCATGCTTTGGAAAACCTCGATCAGTGAAAGTTCATCCACATTTAGACCTGCAGCCATGATTGACATGATCATCACGTGGAGTGCACGGGTAATGAACTCCTCGGAGAGAATGATGGCTGTGTCGTTGAACGATGATCCGTTAACGGAGAACCAAACCGCGTCAAACTCAGCCTCTGAGATTGCTGAGACTTTCTTCAAATCGTCCACGGTTATGGCATCCTTCAGATGTGCAATGCTTTCCTGGCCATCGTAGATCGGAAGGCCCTTGAGGTCAATGGTGCCCTTCGACTTGTGGACTTCAAAGACAGATGACATTTTCGTGTACCCACATAGATAGTCCCCTTGTGTGTTATCAGGTTCACTCTCTTTCATAATCATCACGGTATTGGAGTGATTCCTTTGCCGCACGGTGAATGTCTGGTCCTTGGTGCATATCACGATATCAGAGTCGTCTTTGGCAGCTTTGATGACAAGAGGCTCTGTTCCTTCTTCAAGGAGCTTAAGTATGTCTGGTGTCAGCTCCATGAGCTTATAGCTGGGCTTCAGCAACACATTTGCGTGCATACTGTACTCCTTTCCTTCTGTCATTGTGCTGCCTGTCCTCAAGCTCCTTCCTGGTGCTCAACACTGTGCTCAGGCTTCAATGAGACGCGACGAGCACTGAGGGACTCTGACGCGTCACGGTTCACGGCCTCGTCTCCAGACTTCGCGACTCGTGCGCGTAACGATTTTGGGCGTTTCCCTGGCAACCGCCGTCATCGGCTCGAAAAGTAAACAAAGGACAAAAGCGCAGAAAACAAAACAGCGGCGCCTCGATAAACAACCAATTCTTCCCCACAGGACACGCAACAGAGGCAGCAAAGGCGGCCTGAAGAGCTTTCAAGACTGGCTGCAAAGTCACACCACCGACCCACATTCTCTCGCTTCCAACTGGACTCTCTCACAGCCCCAGCCATGTCCCGTGTTGCTTCCAGCCTTTACGAAGGCCATTACCAGTCGCTACAACCTTCTCCAACGGTGAGCAACCTTGCCGAGCCGGCCCTCAATGTGATCAGATTGAACAACAGCTTATCTTCCAACACTAGAGCCACTGCCAGGACTCCACAAGAGTGGGACTCTATCTTCCCCGGCGCTGCTTTCTTCGAGGGTCGTGACATCAAGCTAGGGGAGGTCGTCATGATGGTTTACGAAGATCCTGACTCACAGAAGATCAGCACTGTTCTTTTCTCAGTTCTTGGGGAATTCTACACACATTCATTGACCCTTGATGAAAGATCGAGGTTCTACGTGGCTTGTGAGAATTTGACGCCCAAGATGAAGAGCTCCAATGTCAGACGAGCCATCGCTATCACGCTCCTCAAGGCATACGCCGCATACAATTCTGTTGATTTGAACGTTTTGAGAACGAGCACCATTCCATTTGCTCGTGATTGGGATGAGACAGCTGCTGGTGAATTGGCCTCGCAGATGAAAGTCATTTCCACACGTTCCCCAGTGGAGATTGGAAGACATTTAGTCTCATTTGGCTTTCTCCAACAGCAAACAGTAAACTCTACAACACTTGATGTGATTTACCGTGACACAGAGGAGCATATTGAGACAAACAACAGACTTGTCTTCCTTTTGGGTCAACAGCTCGAGCACCTCTTTGATCCCCTCACAGAGTACTCTCCAGAATCCACAGAACAGGTGTACAAGGCACCAATTGTCAAACCTTCAGTCGATGATGATGAACTCACTAAGAGTATTTGCAAAGAGCTCTACCAACTTCAAGAGAACATCACAACACAGATGGTCAAGTTTCTTCGAGAAGTTGTCATTCCAACGAGAATCAAGGCACTGAGCAACAAGGTTCCAGATCTCTCTCCAGCAAAAGTCAATAAGATCTTCCCACCAACAATTGATGAAGTCACGAGAGTCAATTGCATCTTCTTTGAGTCTTTGAAGGCTGCTCTACCAAATGGAAGCTATGAGATCATGAAGGCGTGTGGTTTGACGATTCCTTACTTCTACAAGGCGTACATGCGTCATGAATCTGCTCTGAAGAGTTTCTCCAAGGTCCAGGCTGACTTCTTGGAGATGCAAAGCCACATTCTCCCTCCAACTTACAACACAACATTCATCTCATCAATTATGAAGGTGACTTTGAACTTGACGAAGGTCAAACTCATTCTCGAAAGGCTCCTCAAGTCCAAACAGTGGAGTTACCTCGAAGAGCCAATGATCCAGAAGTTCTACAAGACTTCGATTGATACCATTGATTCATTTGGAAAAGATGACTTGAAGCCATACAACAGAAGAGTCTTCACGCCAACTGGAAAGATTTTAACTGAGATCTGTGAGGGTTGGCCAGCTATGTTGGCTTATGGATGGATGAACAGAAAGGTGATCAGTGTCTTTGATGTCAAGAACAATGCTGATGACTCACATGGAATTGTTATTTTGTTCAATGATTGCATCATCTTTACAAGGATTGAGCCAGAAGATGAAGAAGACACGATTATCATGAAGCCAAAGATCTCAGACGTGCTTATGAACTCGTTGATGAACGAGCATCCAATCAAGAACATCCCAAACATGAAGGTCATAACGTGGTCTGAATTGAGATCTCTCGATGTATTGGCATTCGGTGAGAACAACATCCGTGTGATCTTGAAACATGAGCCACAAATGAGTTTGTCATTGTCTGTTGATTCTCCTACCAGACTTATGAGTCTTGTCAACAAGGCAAAGGTCCTTGGGAAGTCAACTCCATTCCACTTGTTCAAAAATGAGAAGTTTGGCCTCTCCATATTTGCCACAGCACATGAGAAGACGGTGTATGACCGTGAGCAATCGCGTTCGAAGGTTGCCTTGTTCTTGAACATGGATGTTGATGCTTCTCTGCTCCGCGAGTACCAGTTGTTTGCTGCTGTATCTGCTAAGTTCACTGATGATGACATGATTCGAGTTAGTGGGATCACTATGGCTGGCGAGAAGATCTTCCATACCATCAATGCTGCTGAACTTCCAGCTTTCTTATCCGAAGAGGTTTCCAGTCTTGAGACACGCAGAAGAAGTACACCACACTCAGACTTGTTTGTGCCATTGGCTCTTTCTAACAGACAGTTCTTGCGAAGCTCAGTCACGCCTGTTGTGAAGCCACAGTCTCAAGTCAGTTCCAGAAAAACCTCGAGCAACATGTCTAGAAACGTCAGTATCGGCACGAGAGATACGAGTGTCAGCTCCAGACGTGTCTCATCATTTGCCTCTGTCCAGTCCAACAAACCACTTCCAAAGATTGTTGACAGAGACACAGAACCAAGCAAGACACCAAAGAAGAAGTCGAGCAAGCTCAAGAACAGGTTGTCCCAGATCTTTGGTTTGAAAAAGAAGAAGAGCAAAGAAAGTATTGAGCCAAAGAAGAAAACGCATGCTGAATCAGCAAAGTCATCCAAGACGACGTTGCAGCAGAAGTTTGACAAGCCAAAGCCATCATCCAGAACTGTCTCACAGAACTCCACCATTGACCCGTCTTCGAGAGGGTTTGTTGGTAATACTGCTAACGATGTTCCAGAAGTATCAACGAGTGATGATTACGAGACTTTTGAGTCATCTATGACCCCAATCTTTGAGGATGACCTTCCTGATCTTAACGTTCAGACAATTGCTGAAAGTTCCACCAACTTGAACTGGGTTCTTACCAGAGATAACTCGTCAGTGAATTGCAACTTGAACAAGATGACGCAACTGAACACAGAGTCCAAGACACCTGCCAGATCCCCATTGGGACAGGCTGTTGTTGGTCCGTCTACCACAAAGCCAGTTGAGAACTTCACATCAGTATTTGGTCCACAGCCTGGGCCACCATCGCAGGATCTGACATTGAAAAGCATCACACCAAACATCCGTGTTACAACAACCAAGAGATCATCTGCTATTTCCGCAGGTCCAAGAACGCCTGTGATGAGAGACTTGACTTTCAGATCCATCGATGATGAATTCAACAGTCCAGTTTTGAGAGTCGGTGTGAACAGGGACTCTGTGGAGGATATGGCCAGAGACGAAGACATCTTCTACACTCCAAAGAGCCACAGAACAGATCTCGACTTCATGGAAAGTGACGGTGCTTTCAAAGATATCAGAAACAGCTCCATGTTTGGTTCATTTGATGCGCATTCCAGTCTTGGGGAGTTTGATGTTGAGCGCCAAGAGCGGAAGGTGAATGAATCTGCAAAGCCAAATGGTGTTGAAGAAGAAGAAGAAGAGGAGGAGGAGGAGGCCACACGCTGGTCTGCCGGTGGGTTTGACGACACTCTTGAAGCGCCGGCTGAAGTGAAGCAAGAAGATCTGACTTTGCCCAAAGAAGAGAGCACGGAGTCTTCCAATACCTTATCTGTGAAGAAGGAGAATGTTGCCGGAAGCAGGCTTTCCTCAGGATCAAGTTTCATCTCATGTCTGGATCATGAAGAGATGGCAAAGCAGGTTCTTGAGCAAGCCAAAGATGACTTTGACAGCGGGCTGAAAGAGGCTGACTCTTTCAAGTACTTGGCAGCTCTACTATCAAACCAGGCATCTCCAATCACTGTCGTGAAGAGCTCTGAATCTCATCAGACACTTCCAAGATCCTTCTCTTCTCACAAGTACCTTGCCTCCTTCATTGATTCGGACTTGATTTCCAAGGATCTTTTTGACTTTTTACAAGAACACTAGTTAATTTTTACGAGGACTATGAATGACTTATCTTACTTTTCGGTTTGATATCCAAGATGAGGATAATAGATTGTAAAAGAGCGTATCGGTCGTAAAAAGAGGGTATGAGTTGCTTCACTTTCCAAATGTGACGGCCCTCGGATCCAGCGGCATTCCATCTGGACCAATTTGGTTCTCGGTCAGCTTCTTCTGCATGTATTGTAGTCTCGCCTCATCGAATGAGATCGATTTCTCATCCATGAGCTTGAGTATCTGTTTCTTTGCAGAGTCGTCGAGGCCCTGTCTCGTGTCCCCCGCGTTCGCCATAGCCACGTTGAACGTATCTGAGCTTAAGCCGGCCTCCACGTCCTGTCTGAAGTGCGGTAGGAGGTTGTAGCCCTCGAGGTTGATCCTTCTGCTTGCTCTCCAGGCTCTCAGCCTTGGTACTGGTCGGTTGTTAGTGATCTGTTGTTTGTTTACCGTAAGAGGGGAAATCTTTACGTACACCACTTTGCTCTCAGGTGGAATGCCAGGACGCCCGACGCGACGAAGAGCACAAAGAGCCATGTGAAAAAAGTGTTCTGTGAAGGAAGTGTAATGGAGGGGAGCATGTCTGCTGTTGAGTGGATGCTGGTCAGCGGGCGTTGTTGTGTGGCACAAGCAATTGGGGAAAGTTCTAGTGATTGTTTTGGCGCTTTCGTTTTTCGCACAGGCCAACACATGGGCGGAGCTCCGAGCTAGGCTAGTCTACCATATTTTCGAGATTGTAGAGCTAGTGCATGTATGTACAGGTCTCCGATATGTATAGTTTCCTCACAAGACCTCTGAGATGATCTTGGAGGCCTCTCTGTATGTATCCAGAAGCTTGACACACTTCTCTCTTTCCTGGGCCAAGTTGGAGTCCTCGAGCAACAATTCGTTGAACAAGTCCTGCTTGTAGAGCTTTGTCACCAATCTGTTTTGAACAGACTCCTTACAGTAGTTCACGAGCAAGCACATGATTGCCTTTGGGACTTGGTCTTGGATCATCTCACGAACAATACCAAAGTATGACGAGATCAAGCGCTTGATAAGCTCACACTCCAACTGCTCGCGCTCAGATAGCACTGGCTCTTCCTCCTCGTCGTGGTTCTCGATGATGTTCTGATGGTGTTGAAGCATCGAGTGTGCTGGATTGTTGTTGATCTGTAACTCATCAAAGGACTTCAAGATCTTACTCTGTGTTCTCGAGTGTCCATTCATCTGGGTCTTCAGCTGTGTAGAATCCTGCTGTTGCTGTTGGTCCTTGCCAAAGAAGAAGTTCAAGAAGGAGTCCTTAGACTCACCCTTGTTCTGAGTGAAGGCCTGTTGTGCGTGCAAGCGTGTCGTCTGAGAGGTGAGGTCACTCGCACCCTCCGACTCCTCTTGGTCCAAGCTGTCATCCGCCTCCTCGGCATGACCGTCCTGTGTGAGTGTGGAGTTTGCCTTCTCCATTTTTGTGGCCTTGGCCTGGTTGATCAGTCCTTGCTGTTTGGCCTTTTGATGATCTTCGACGACGCTGGCCATGGCAGCGGCAGCACCGACAAAGCCTGGGTGGTTGGTGTTGATGTAGGATCTGTGAATCTCAATCAAGCTCTCCACGTAGGAAATCGTTGGTCCCAATCTTTCGCGAAGAAGCTCAGAGATAACCTCAATCAGAGCCTGCTGAAGTTTTGGATAGCGTGAGAACTCCGTGGTTCCACAGTTGTGACAAATCTTCATGAGCTCCTCGTACACCAGCTCAACACAACGATGAGACGGACCTTCAAGCAACTTGATTTGTGGCTTCACCAATAGATCAAATGCCAGTTCTGGAACAAACAAAGATGGCCTTGGACCTGTGGAGTTGCGGATGGCAGTGCGGATATCGTTTGTGGACAAATTTGCTGTAGGATTGATAGATCCCAACGACGATCCCAAGACGTCATGATAGATGTAGTAAATTCTGGCACCACCACATAGTTCCTTTGTGTTGATGTCAAGAGAAGTACCCTCGATGGAATCGACGAAGTTCTTTGCAAACTTGGTCATGAGTTGCAGAATAAGGGCACCACGGCCTTCGTTGGTGGTAGCCTGGAAACCACCATAAGAGGCAAGCTCTTGTTCAGTCTGGCCCATCAGTGTGTTTAATCTGGCCTTGATATCTGGCAATTTCTCACGGATGTGTGCCATAAGTGTCTGATTCAAGAGCTTGGCCAGGTATCTGGTACCACAACGGTTCGAGATCGTACGGTAGACTGGGTGTGCTCTGAAGAACTCATCCTCACTTTCCAAGCCTTCCTCCACTGTCTTGTTCATGAGGACGTCCTGTTGTGATCTGTTGACCACACCAACGAATCCGAGCTTCAAAGGGTACACCTTACCAGAGAGGATATCGAGGGCGTTGGTACCATGGTCCATGAGATCAAGCTTTGAAAGAACACCGATGGTTCTCTTACCTTGAGGATCTACCTGTCTGGCAAGTTTCAAAGACTCCGAGTTGACCAAATCAACATTGGCAGGAGAGACGGCAAGAATGATGCAGTTTGGCTTGGCCACATACTCCAAGATCAGGTTGCGGATCTGCTTCTCAATGTCAGTTGGTTGGTCTCCAATCGGCACCTTGGTGATACCTGGCAAGTCGACGAGTGTCAAGTTGAGGACACGTGGCGAGTAGATCTTCAAGTTGATAGGCAAGCGTGAGATGCCCTTGTTCTTTCCTGCAATACGAGATGTCTCGCCCTCGATCTCACGACGAATTTCACTGAAGTTGTAGAAGCGGCGGCCTGGGATGTGCAGGAACTCACCCCATTCATCTGGTATCTCGGGTTTGTAGCCCTTCTGTTGCCTCAGGTGGTCCTCGAGTGTGAACTCATCGGCAGCGGCGGCGCCTTCCTCAGGCGTGGACTCGCGTGGGGATTGAGAGTAGTTGTGGATCAGCGGCGAGTCTGGGGCAATGTTGATGAGCTGGAGCACAAGCGGTCTTCTGGTTACAATTCCCGTGCCACGTGGGAGGAAGTCCTTGCCCACAATAGTCTCGAGAATGGACGACTTTCCTGACGACTGGGAGCCAATGATGGAGAGGATGGGCAAGTCGAGCGAGTCGATGCCGGCATCGTACGTCACGTCCTGGAGCTTGTTGACGGTTGGGATGAGGTCCTCCAAGGAAGCCATTTTGGGTGGCGAGCGTGTTCCTGGACAGTGTTCGCTCCTCGAGCCGAGTTCTGGCAGCAATGGAGAGGTTCTTTGCTGGTCTTGTGTTGACATTTTGAACAGCCGCCAACGCCTCCGGATTTCGAAATTTGCTAGCGCGGCTTGCGGCGGGTAACACGCTTAACTACGGCGCGCGTCCCAAAGAGGAAATTATGGAGATGGGGCGCTAGTTTCACCAAAGCACGCCAATTGGGCCCTTAACAGATACCGCTGTGTTCATTTCTTCTGTTTCTTACGAACCATCATAGTCAGGTTGTTAACCGCTGGTCTCTTCGTCTCCAGGGCGCCTACCACGGGCGCTGGCGGGTTGTACTGTCCAACAACTGACACAAACTCAGAGGGCTCGTCAACAATGGACTCGAGGCAGTTCACCACGTTTCTGTAGGCCTCAGAGCCCCCTTCATCTTCTGAGTAGTCCTCTCCAGTTACGTAGTTCTTCAGCTGTTTGAATTTCTTGTGCGACAGTACCAGGCCGCCCTCGGATGGAGGGAGATCAGACTTGAGCACGCCATCAACTCCAATCACGCTCACCACGACACCGAGTCTGAATTCTTGTCTCATCTGGAGTTCCTCCCAGAACTGCTTGACTGTCACACTCGTGGCCCTGTTCTCCACCACGAGATGCTCCAGGAACCGAGCCTTTGGATCATCCGGAAACAGTGGGATCGTGAACACGGCAACACCGGAGTCGGCCTTCGTGTAGATATCTCCAATCTTCCACTGTGACTTCAAAGGGGATAGGTATCTTTCAACGACCTTGTCCTCCTCTGCTGGAATTTTCAACAATGCAGTATGCGTTTCATAAATGCTTGACACGATTGGATCGAGGCACTTCAACCACCATTTGAGCAGGCCGTCGCCCGAGAGGACGTGTTTGGTTGGAACCTTTGATGAGTTGGGGAAGAGGTACTGTGGTTCTGCTCGTGTGAATAATGCAATTCGTGTTGTGACGTGCTTTGGATAGTCTGTGATGCTGTATGGCTTGATCTGCTCAGGTCTAGTGAGCTCTCCGGTGCGTCTTTTGAGGAGAATCATGAGCGCCTCCTTCGTCGGCGTGAATTTTGAGATCGTTGTCTTGTCATATGTGGACTGAGTGGCTTCCTTAGGGATGATACTCTTGAGATAATCTCCCACGGGAATCTGTAGCAGGTACTTGACCACCTCTTGTGTAACGAGGCCGATCTTGACTTTGGAGAGGTTGTACCCTGTCGTATCAGCCTTGGAGACAAACAGCAGCTTCTCAGTGGTTTGCTTCTCTTTGTCAATTGTAATGTAGATGAAGATCTCGATACCGAAGAAGATCTTCTCCTCGTATGCTAGTGTGACGAAGTGCTCACACTTGATTGTTTTGATGCTGTCTCGGTGTCCTCTCCTTTGTGTGACGAGGGGATGTGTGTCTCTGGACGTTGATTGCCAATGGAAGACATCATAGGACTTGTGCTGGGGGAGCACCTTCGCTACAGCTTCCTTGAGGCCCATTGTGGCAGTTGATCATGGAAACCCTGAGGTGTATCTCATGAATCATGACCATTGACGACGCGTCAAGGTTCTGCGCGCCAAAAGTTCAGCTTCAAAAGTGTGCGGTGTTCCCCCTACGACGCCGCAAGATCCAATTGGACAAATATTTCTTGCTGGAAGGTAATAACAGCAGCAGTGGTGCCAGTAGGCTACTGACTTGGTATTATTTGAGTGAGAGGGCATCCATACTCCCCTCAAATCAACCGAAAACGCTTAACTCCCTTATTCCCAGTTCCCGGCCCTCACAGCTGTATATAAATACAGGACCCCAGACTTTATGGTGGCAACAAAGGCCCAATTCCCCCAGATCATCTCAGTATCATCTCCAATTTCCGCTTGAACAGAAGTATCAAATCACCATGATTACGCTCACTTACCAGCTCTGCCAGACTTACCTCTCGCTCTTCCCAGGAGCCGCAACTTTTACCGAGAAGGACTATCCAACTCTGGCTGGGAAGAACGTACTTGTCACGGGAACTTCTGCTGGTGTTGGGTCTGAAGTTTTGAGACTTCTCCTTGGCCAGGAAGCCACAGTGGTAATTGTTAACAGAAACAAAGAGAAGACGGAGGCCGTCACGAAGACGATTGTTGACGAGGTCAAGAAGGCACACCCTACGTTGAAGGAGGACGTCATTACCAGCCGAATCATTCCAGTGTATGCTGACCTCTCAGATCTGGCTACTATCAAGCCAGCTGCAACCGAAGTTCTCATCAAGGTCCCACACCTCGACATTGTGGTCCTCAACGCTGGAGTCATGGAGCCACCCGCAGGATCCATCACCAAGCAGGGCTGGGAGCTCCAGTGGGGATGCAACGTCATGGCTCACCAGCTGCTTATTGATCTCTTGACTCCTCTCATCAAGAAGTCTGCACAGAATGGAAATACACCACGTGTCGTGTTTGTCTCCTCATCGAGTCACGGCTTCTCTCCTGCCAATGGTGGTTTGTCTTGGGACTTCAAGAACACCAAACTCGGCTTTGCCCAGGAGGTTTATGGACAGTCTAAGGTTGGAAACGCTTACCAGGCTGCTGTTTTCTCAAAGATGCACAAGGATGTCATCAGTCTTTCTGCCCATCCTGGTTTCCTGGTCTCTGAGTTGCAGAGAAACACTCCACCAGTGGCACGTTGGTTCATCCATACCATCCTCAAGCACCCACCTGTTTTTGGAGCATACACTGAACTCTGGGCTGCCTTGAGCCCTGATGTTACACTTAAAGACTCGGGGAAGTACGTTATGCCATGGGGAGAGTTTATGGATCTGAGAGAAGATGTTCAAAGCGGAAAGACTGATGGAACTGCTCAGAAGATGTACGATTGGCTCGAAAACGAGCTCCAGCAGTACAAGTGACCAGAGACCAGAGATCTTCACAGATTCCAGAGTCTAGGACTATCTATTTAACAAATCGAACGATATCACAATGAAAGAAAGAACTAGAATGTCGGAGTTGCGAGCTCAAGTATTTACATCAGGACACCACAGGGCTGAGTGACTACAACTGGTGGGAAAATTGCACTGGGGGCGGAAACTGAGGCTAATGAAAGTGAATTATGGGTATTCATATGTCCAGAAAACCATACATATGGGGAGTGGGGCCAAAACCGGCCAAAGTAAAAGTAGTTTGGACTACACTTGCAACCAAAGGAGAGATGAACTGCTCAGTATGGAGAACACAACTCCATTTTCTGAAGATTTCTCAAAAATGGAGGCCAAGATATTTTCTATAACTTTGCCAGTTATCAGTTTCTGACCCTAGTAACAAAGTCCGAGTGTTTGGAATAGTGGGTATTTGAGACAATTTTGAGATTAATGAGGATTAGTGAAAGCACGGGCGAAACTACCAAAATTGGGAATATTCGCGAGCAAGAGCCATACTTATTACTTAGAGGTCAATTATTGGTGTGAAGGGGAGTAATTATGGTGTGAAGAGTATGCCCATAGAGGTCAGAGCGCTCAAAAGACCCTGTTCCCATTCTAAAATTCCACAAAACCCCAATTATTGGGGAGTTAGCAAATTTCGTTATAGTATTAGAAGAAAGATGACAACCCCACGCATCCGCTACGTTCATGTCAGAGTTCGTAAACGTTGGTCATGATATTTTTTTGGTCGTTCTGCAGTTTCTTGAATGTCAATGAATGACAAATTCACACAATATCCTCCATCTCAATGTCTTCATCATTCTCATCCTCGTCCTCCTCTTCGTCCTCCTTTCCAAGCTCACCCAGCTTCTCTGCTCTTTCAGAGTCTTTCAGAGCCTTGAACTCAGGCTTCAACGCATACTTGAGAGCATATGGACCCTTCTTGATAAGACTAGCAATTTTGTCAAGAGTCTCCTTGAGGTAAATTTCTGGTTGCTTCGTACGCTCTTTGAGACCCTTAAGAGACCAGTAGTCGAACTCGTCGAACAGAAGGAACAACTTGTCGAGCAAGTCCTTCTGAGGAATACGGATGGATCTGTTCTCCTGTTTGTTCTTCTTGTTGTCTGTGTTCTTGAGGAATGTGGATGTGTCTGTCTTGAGAGTAAGACCTGCGTTACTCAACGACACACCAGAGTGCTCCTGCAACAATGTGACACTTGGTCTTGGCTCAACCTTGAAGTACTGTTGTCTCTGAGCAATGATCTTCTTGTAGTTTGGATCATCCACAGATGGGATCATCTGACCTTCATGGACAATTGTGCCCTTCATAGCTGTTTTCTTTGGAATAGTCTTGACGAATGGAATCACCTTATCTGTTCCGTCCTTGTTCTTGTACTTGTTGAATCTTCTCTTCTTGCGCTGGATGAACCTCAGTCTTCTCTGGTATTCCTTCTCCTCCATGGTCAACTCCTTCTTCTCCTCCTCCTTCGGTAGTGGCGTCCCTTCCTTGCCGCCTTCAACCTTGACATCGCCATCTGCGTCTTCGTCCTCCTTCTTGAACTTTTGGAAGTTCTTCTCGGTGAAAACATACTGGTTGTCCACCTTTGTTCGTGTTAACTGTAACTCAAAGTTGTGTGGGATGTCCTGTGTCTCAGGAGTCTCGTCCAATTTCATTTTGATGACTGGAGCCGCCGTGTTCTTCTTGATCTTGAGCTTTCCTAGAGGCTGTCCGTGCAAAGCATCCTTGTTCTTCCACATGGTAGCAAGGAATTTCGGGACTCTGACAAGCCAGACTCTCTCATCCTGGTCTTTCAAATCCAAGTTCAAGGACTCAGTCCACTGTGTGGCGTCGTTGGCGTCGACAACTTCAGCGGTGTCGGAGAGAAACTCTTCGTCATCTGAGGCCTCATTCTGTTGTTGCTGGGCCAAAATCTGCTGCTCTTTAGAGAGTTCTGGCTCATCGTCCTTCTTAGGCTTCGCAACTTTGGTCTCACTGGTCATTTCCTGCTGTTGCCGCTGTTTCCGCTGTTGAATTGTGGAGGTGGCGTTGCTTTGTTATTTTGGTTGGAAGTTGTTTTTAATTCAAGTTCGCGATGATCGCACAGGCGACGCCTTCTCACTTCTGCCTCTACTTCCCGGCGGAAGAACAGTGACAAAGACCATTGATAAGGGAGTCTGTGATGGTGGATGCAAAAGAGACATCCTCAAAGAAGAGGAAGCTGGAAGTGATGGAGCCGTTTGACGAGAAAGTGCTCAAGGACACACCGACTGAACTCATCATCTCCCTGAACGATATCCACAACGCACAAAAGATCGAGGGGCTACCCATGAGAGCCAACAGGTACATTAAACACGTTCTCAGTCAATGGGAGACATCTCCAATCAACTCGGATCTTCTTCTTGACACTAAGAAGTCACTTTTCCCCATGCTGGTCCAACTAAGAAAGGACACGCTCGCCACAGACGCCCTCACGTCACTGCTTACAATCATATATCATCTCCAACGAGGCGAGTACCTCCGAGCCACTGAAAGTTATATGAAGCTCAGTATTGGAAATGTTGCATGGCCAATTGGAGTGGCGAGTGTTGGTATCCATGCCAGAACTGCACACTCGAAGTTGGATGATGGAAACAAAGCCATGATTATGTTGGATGAGCCCACGAGGCGTTGGATCACTGCTGTGAAGAGATTGATAACTTTCAAAGAGAGATACGAAACTGAGAAATCTGATACACCGGAGGAAGTTGAGCAAAATGAAAAGAAGGAAGAAGTGAGGACAAAAGCTCAGAAGGACCAAGTGAAGATCGTCGAGGACTAAGATGATTATGGGCAAATCGGATTGAATGAATGCCAATGACTGATACACGTAGAAACTGTTAATGGGCCATCCCAGTTATCCATTATCCATACCTTTCAAGAGCAACATTTCTCCATGTGCGTTATCCATGAGGAACGTGCTTGCAAGTTGCTTGACCAGAGATCACAGCGAAGAAATTGAATGGTGTGAAGGACTTACTTACTGAACGATCAAATAGAAGCGGTGAATGACTTGTGATTATAGAAGAGAACTGGATTACCAAAGAGAGAGAAGCCAGTGTAGTCTAGCCAAATAGTTGTAAGGCATGTGCTGAGAATCCATTCGATCTCCACACAAGCATTTCATGAGACAATCAAGACTGATCGGCCTGACGCATACAATCTTAGTATTGAGAGCCTACACCTGCATCTTGGTTTTTCTTTATGCTTGTTTATAACCGATATTACACAAAAAGCAACCATTTCTCAGAAATTCATGACCTTGTTTCGTAGTTCACCAACTTAGATGGTGGTGATCTCCAAAGTGGCTGGAAGAGCAGAGGTCATCTTCTTAGCCTTGTCCTCATCGTTGACAACCATGGTGTACAAGTGCTTGGTACCTCTGACTTTGAACTTGGTCTGCTTGAAGACCTTGCCGTTAGCAGCAACCTTCTTGTTGGTCTTGATGGAGGCGGACTTGACGTCAGCTCTCTGAGTCAACTGCAAAAACTGCTTGATGTCCTTGATTTCTCTCTGAAATTCATAGTTAGTACATATTCTCCAAGTTATGTTAATCTGGTGGTAAACGGAGAGAGGTTCACACTGTGGTCTTCATCTTTTCAACCATGGTCCATGACTCCATTCTTGATTCTCCAGATCCAGTGGTCCAGGTTCCTTAGTTCTCCACACGGACCGTAGTGGTCTTGACCTGACAAAAGTGATATCTCTCTTCCATTCCCTCTCTGTTTCAGCACATACGGCCATTGTTGTAGTGTGTGTATATGGTGGTTCCAAACGTCTGACCTCTCATTCAGCTTGTGTTGAAGGGCCCGTCTTCAGATTTTTCAGCGACAGCAGCCGGAGCCCTCGATTCGCGGAAATGGTGTCAGGATGTTTACCATATTCGGAAGGAGCAGTCACAAAATTACAAGCGCGAGCCCGCGAAAATGAGGGCTTCGGTTGAAAGTTGACACATTTGGATCCTCTTGATGATTAGCTTCGTGCAATCTGCGCGTAGATAAGCAGGCCTGCTAAGTTTCAGGATCCAGCTACGCCTTCTGTCAATACATCACGTGGTTCATATTTTAGTTGTCATGCAGTAATTACTCATTCGTCCTGGAATGCTCCCTCTGGGACCCTGTAGACAGTGATCTTAGGAGCATTTGGGTTTCTAAGAATGACGAACTGGCCGTCATCCAGAGCGTTGATGATGTCAATGTAAGACTTCACGATACCCCAACCGTTACCGGTGGACAGGTTGATCTGCAACGCCAAATCTTGTGGTCTGTATGAGGCGACACCGAGGATCTGGTGCTTTGTGTTGTCCTTGAAGTTAACTCTGGAGACGAAGCCGAGCTTGATGGTGTCAACACCAGCGAGCAAGGCCTGTTGTGTCCACTTGGAGAACTTGTTGTTGTTGTTCTTGAGCTCAGCAGCAATGATGGCACCACGCTGGGAGTTCAACTTGGTCTTCCAGTCCAAACTCGACTGCTGGAACTCGTTGGCAGCCTTAACAGAGAGGGTCTGGCCAGAAGCGACATCCTTAGAATCAAACTCTGTACGGACAACAACGCTGACTGGCTCCTCCTCAGACTCCTCAGACTTGGTACCGAGTGTGAATTTACGGTACTTGTATCCCTTGGAAAGCAATGGCTCTGATCCCTGGTGGAATGGGTTTGGGTTCTCAAGCTTGATGTTCTGCTCGTCAACCACGGCGTTTGCAAGGAAGTTCTGGTTGACAAACAAGGCCTCCAGGGACAAGTTCGATGCATTATTGATGTTGCTGTCGACAGCATCAGATGGTGCATCCTGTGCATTCTCGTCAACTGTGAGAGAGTCAATCTGGGAACCCTCACGCTTGTCCAAGAAGATAACACCATCCTTCTTAGTGACGATGATGTCCCAAGAGTAGACAGATCTGGTAGCGCACATAAGCTGGGAGATCACAGAGTCTGTGGCATAAACGCTTGCAGCCTTCTTAGCGTTCAAAGACTGGATGATTGGGTCATCAGAAGCAGTTGGATTGTAAATAGCAGCGTCGATAGCTCTGAGTGGGGCGACAGAACGCTCAATGGTCTTCTTGTATGGCTTGATGGAGCCGTAGACACCCAAGTCCTCGGCATCAGAGACCTCGAAGTTCAACTTGGAGAGCTTGTTGAGCTCAATGTCGGAGACAACAGTCCAGGAGTCCTCAACCTTGATAGAAGCGTCTCTGATACGCTCAACCTTGTCGTCTCTCCAGCGGCCACCACCACGGGCAAAGCCGCCTTGAGCGCCTCCTCTCTTTGGAGCAATAGTTCTCTTCTGGTAAGCACCAGCAGCACCTGCTGGAGCGTTACCGCCACGTCTGTTCTTGAGGACGGTGGCAGCCTGCTGTCTCTGAACAGGCTTACTGGAGTTGTCGACAACCTCGAACTCATCACCCTTGTCAGCTTCCTCAGAGCCGAACTGGGTGGCAGAAGAAGCACCGTATGCATGGAAGTAGTCTCTCTGGCCTCTCTTTCCCTGCTGCTTAGCGTCCTTGAGCTCAGCGGCTTGCCAGTCAGCAGCCTTACCGAGCTTGTCGCCCTTGGAGAATGGGGCGTATGGGATGTCCGAGAAACGGAGGGACTCTGGAACGGCGGTTGGTGGGCCCCAAGTGGAGGATGGGACACTCTTCAAGTCGAATGGAAGGGACATTTTGTGTGTCTTTTGAGTGCGTGTTGTGGTTGCGATATGGCACCTGTTGGGCTTCTGTTGGATCAAGTTTTGGCCAAAATTTTTCGAGGGGCAACGCGTAGGAGAAAAGTTGGAGACGTGGTACCCAGGGAGATTTGGCGTTTATTAGTGAGACTATGGTTATTTTGAGTTCCAATAGACTACATATATCCAGCTCTTGCTATATTTGCTTAAGGATAAGCTGGTTGAAGATTCCCTGGTAAATTGCAATTTGACTACTGCTCTCGCTCGTTGCTACTGTGCCAAGTCCCCGCTCAAATCGCAACGCTTCCACGCGCGAATCTCGGTGGCGAAAACAAAACGGGAGGCTCCATGAGTGCTCCACATCCAACACAACGCCACTGGAGAGATCTCACACATCACAGCTTACAATTGACGCAATGAACGGAATTTCCGTCGATATCAACCACTTGAAGAAGGGCGAGGTCAGGTATGTTCCCCCTGCGGTACTGGATGCCGTGTAATCCCACCAGTTTCGAACATCAATACTAACACCAATCAGTCTCGGTACCTCTATGTACGTGTTTCCTCACGATATGGAGCAGTGGATCCCCAATTGGACCCCACATTTCCTTCATCATTTTGATACGTGATACTAACATCCGCCTTTAGCATGGCCGTCACCTTCAAGGACGGTGTTATCCTTGGTGCTGATTCGTAAGTTGACCCACCCAACCTCCCTCTTCTTTCCACGAACATTTTGACTAACAAACACACACAGTCGTACAACGACAGGTTCATACATTGCCAACAGAGTCACAGACAAGCTCACACAGGTGCACGATCTCGTGTGGTGCTGCCGTTCTGGTTCTGCAGCCGACACACAAGCCGTTGTGGACATTGCCAAATATCACTTGGAGCTCTACGTGATGCAGCACGGCCACGCCGCCCCAACACATGTTGCTGCCTCTGTGCTTCAAGAACTCACATACACCAATAAGGATGCCCTTACCGCCGGTCTTATCGTTGCTGGATACGACGAGAAGAAGAAGAAGGGTGAGGTGTACAGTATACCGCTTGGTGGCTCCGTTCACCAGCAGCCATTTGCCATTGCAGGTTCAGGATCAAGTTACATCTACGGATGGACGGAGAAGAACTTCAAACCTGAGATGGAGAAGGATGAAGTTGTGTCGTTTGTCAAGACGGCATTGTCACAGGCCATCAAGTGGGACGGTTCCTCTGGTGGTGTCATCAGAATGGTGCTTCTGACGGAGAACGGCATTGAGAGACTGATCTTCTACCCAGACGAGTACGAGCATGCTTGAATGATTGGTGAAGCCTACAAATTACATGATTTTTGCACATTTGACACGGATCGTTACGCCGTAGAAGGATCTAGTCAGCAGTTGTATCATTGGAGGAAAGGGCCTCGGATACCGTCATTGATCCAGATAGGAGATTTACACGGCTGACATTGGGCCCTTTGAAGTAGAATGGTACACGTTCGTGGTCAGTTACCGGAACAGGTGGCTGGAGCGGTCTGAAGGAGGGGGGAGAGGCTCAATGGTGGCAACTACCAACTACGCGCAACGCACAACGCGGATCACAGCATCGATGGGCAACTGGCTCATTGGTGGTATGCCAGGGATATACTGCTTACTGCTTTGAGTCAAGGGATATAAATTGAGCTCTGTGTCTCCTTGATGATGGTACAAGATAGCTCCCATTTCCTGAGCGGGTTCGAAGCTTCGATCACGGCTCAGCAGCGCGTTTGTGACAGCTCGGAGAAAAAAGAGAAAAAGTAGCAAAGTGGCGATAACATCATCATCACCATCACCGATCCCAGAAGCCACCGCAAACAGCCCCAAATGTCGGCCAACATCGTCTCCCCAGACGAGGACGTCGAGACCAGAGCCGCATTCACAGGCCGCTCCACCTCACTCGCCGAGCGCATTGGCGGCGAGGCCAAGACGGAGAGCTCGCCCTTGTTGTCCTCCACGCCCGCCACGGTCTCCAAGGTGCTCGTGCGGGCCTATCCGTACTTCATCATCGTGGACAAGGTGCTCAGTGTGCTCACTTGGACCGACGACGACATGTGGCTCAGCGCGCTCATCGTGGCGGTGTACGCCATGCTTGTGCTCTACTTCGAGGCCATCATCACCTACTTCGGCCACATCTCCGTGGTGGTTCTGCTGGTGGCCTACTCCCTCCTCAACAAGCACGTGGAGAAGCAGATGACAGAGAAGCCAAAGCTCGATGACATTGTCCAGTTGCTCACGGCGCTCAACGTCAAGTGCGACCTCTTCTTGAACCCGGTAACGTCACTTGCTCTCACGTCGTACGACATCAAGAGAATCCTCTTCACCACAGTATTCCTCTCCCCGCTGTACGTGCTATTCACATATCTCATCTTCACACCAAGAAGCTTCCTGCTCTTCCTCGGGATCTTTGCCCTTACATACCACTCCACTTTCTCCAGGGTTTCGAGAAAGATGCTCTGGAAGTTCAGACTTGTGAGACTGCTGTCATTCTACTTGACAGGTCTTGACTTTGGTGGAATCAACATAAGCAAGCACTCTGGAATCTTTGCCGCTGTGAAGAGAGCCAACGAGAAGGTTGGTATCATGAGCAAGGACGGAAAGCCAATCCTCTTCACATATGTTCTTTATGAGAACCAGCGCCGCTGGCTCGGTATCGGCTGGACCCCAAACTTGCTCAGTTATGAGAGAACAGCATGGACGGACGAATTCCTGAACGAATCTTCACCAACGGAGAACTTCCAGCTACCACAGACCGAGGAGGGTTCAGGTCTCGTGTGGAGATGGGTTGATAAGACCTGGCGTCTTGACCTCACCAACGATGGTGCCATCCAATTGCCAAGCTCCAAGCCTAAGACCACTGCAAACCCAGGTCCAGATGATGGATTTATTTACTACGACAACACGTGGAAGAAGCCAACCACCGAGGACTCGTTCTCCAAGTACACGAGAAGAAGAAGATGGATCCGCACCGCTGAGCTCGTCCCGGTGAATGCTCCACCTACACAGAGAGCCACATCGTTGAGCGACCCACTGAATATTCAACAGGAAGCCGTTCCAATCACTGAGGTGACCAACATCCAAGCCAGTGGATCTACAGACGCTGTATCGAAGGAGAACACACCAAAGAAGAGAAAGAGTATCAGATTTGATAACAAGCCAACGATATTGGAGAGCGTTCAGGCGTTGGAGAAGGAACAGAAGGTGGTTGACTCTGCTGGTGGGTCTGCAGTGAGCTTTGGTGAAGTCACGGAGATCCCAAACAAGACGACTGCCACCGCAGAGGTCAAGATCACAAAGAGTGAAACAACAACGAGTGAAACAACAAAGAAGAACGATTGAAAGAACAACTTTGCTAGCTAATCTTGCACACTACTTTTAATTTGGTAACACAAATATACTTATGATTAACGAAAAAGAAAAACTTTTTTATTCGTAGACTAAGCTGTTTGATCTACCCTATAAGTAATGTCATGATCATGAAATCCAAAGAAATGTAATGCGATCTATTATGACTTGTTTAACGTAACCCTCATTTCTTCCCCTTCTTACCATCCCTCTTGTACTTCTTCTCATCAACGTTCTCTTCATTGAACACGGTCCCCACGATCTGTTTCTGTCTTTCAGACACATATGGCTTTGATCCAGGCTTTGAGTGTCTTCTCTCGTTCTCCTCTCTTCTCTTGAGCGACTTGATCTCGATGTCCTTGATCTCCTTGGCCTTCTTCACCACACTTGGCAGATGTCTGTGTTTCGAAATACGTCTGATCTCCGGCATGTACTTGAATCTCTCCTTGAGTGCCGCGTCGTACTCGAGCTTGGATCTCTCTCTGGATGACTTCACGTTCGAGCGCTCAGAGGCTGTAGAACGCCACATGCGGATATTTCCATCATCAGAGCCACTCAGAATGTACTTTGAGTCCATGGAGTACTTGACCTGGAACACGTGCTGCATTCTCTTTGTGTGGTAGATGTCTCTGGAGTGGCCCTCGCGGATCTTGAAGATTCTTATCGTCTTGTCGTAAGAGCCTGAAACAATCTCCTGACCAGTTGGGGAGAAGTCAACGTCCATTACCGCAGCAACGTGATCTTTGAACACATTAAGTGCCTTCTTCATGTATCTCATGTCGTAGTAGTAGAGGTTGTGGTCTTCGGATGCTGTGACAAAGTTGAATGCCTCGATTGGGTTCCACTGAATGGCGTTTGTTCTCATAGTCTGGACAAGTTTTTGTGTTGGGGAGTTCGTTCTGACGTCGTAGAGCACGACCGAGTTATCACTTCCTGCAGAAGCAAGAACAGATGTTTCAGTCTTGTTGAAAGAGACCTTGTTGATGTTGTCACAGCCCCATGAGAGGTTAGAGACGGGTCTTGATCTGTTGGAGTCCCACAGCTCAATAACAGCTCCACCAGTAACAAACATGGAGTCATCTCTGTGGTGGTCCAAGGACTTGAAACTGTGCTCACCAAGGAATGTCTTGATCAAACCTTGCTTTGTAACCTTCTCATCTCCAACGCCTGCAAACTCCTCGGAGTTGACACTCCACAACTTCACAGTCTTATCGTCACCACAACTAAGAAGCAGGCCCTCGGGCGTCACCGAAGTCCCTGTGACTTGTCCATAATGTGCTTTGAAAGAGGCAATCTCCACTTGGAGGGAGAGATCCCAGTATTTGATGACACCATCTGCGGAGCCTGTGGCGAGCTTGTTGAGCACCTTAAAGTTCTTCGAGATGGTGTAGATTCCGTCTCTGTGGCCGTTTCCCAGCTGTCCCAGGAAAGGCTTAGCGAACAGACGCTCCATCTTGGTGGCATTCAGGGCCTTGGTGTACTCTCTGGCTCGCTCGAAGGGATGTAGCTCTGGGTTGAGGTTGCGGGGCATGGCGGACTCCTGTGTGGAGCGCACAGGAACGTAGTTATCTGCTGAGCGGCTGATTGTCTTGATTTTCATTGTAGTAGAGGATAACTCCAGTAAATCCACACCAACACGGCTTTATTGGGGGTTGTCAAGTTCTATATTCAAAACTCTCTAGAGAAGCTTGAAAGGAAGCTCATCTCAAAAAAATTCGCGGCTCAGAATTAACCCGGACACCACCGTAACTTCCAAAAAAGAGACACGTAGCGGAGCCAGCGAGGCGTAACATTAGAGCAGACCAGGTCGCTACACAACGCAATTGAGGCATAGGAGCAGTCCACAGAAAGATGCTCTTCCTCACTCTCCTGACGTTATTTGCGTCTCTTTGCGCAGCCTCCGGGTTCGTGCCTCCAAAGACGTGGATCAACACCCAAGTCGACCGTGCCATCGATCTCCAACGTGCCTACGTCGTCGAGCGCTGGTCCTACGAGGTAAAGAATGTCGACTCCGCTCCAAGCTCAGTCTACTATCTCGCTGTGCCACGCGAGATCTGGAGCAGATTGAGCGTTTTCTCTGTGTTCCCAGAGAAGGGTGACTCGGTGCTCCCAACCGAGCTTCTTGAGGAAACCTCCAACAGCGAGTCTGGCAACCCGCTGGTCAACTACATCAAGGTGACTCTTCCTCCAGTGGCGCCAAAGAGCACATACAAGTTTGTTGTCTCGCTCTCCGTCACAGACCTCATCGAGCCATTGCCAAAGCAGCTCAAGCTTACCGACGAGCAGACCTTGTTGCTCCAGACAACAAAGACACCAGTCACAGCCTACGACACTGACGAGTACACGCTTAGAATCGTCAATGTTCCAGAGGCAAGTGAAGTCAGCCAGATCCATGGCCAGCCACTTGAGAACCCAGGTACTGTTAAGGAAAACGCTTTGACCTATCAGTTCTCCAATGTCGACGCCTTCACCATGAAGCCATTGCACTTGCTCTACAAGCACAACATGCCACTTCCAAAGATTAACAGTTTGAAGAGAGGCATCTGGGTCTCACACTGGGGTGCTACAGTTCAGTTTGTCGAGGACTACGAGATCACCAATGAGGCCGCTGAGCTGGAGTCTGGATTCTCTCGTGCCGAGTTCATGCAGAACAAGCACATTCGTCAGTCACACGCTCTCTCCGCTATGCAGTTCCAGCTCGAGCCAAACGCCCAGGACATCTTTTACACCGACCTCGTTGGAAACGTGTCGACGTCCAAGCCGCTCGGAAACTCATTGTACATCAAGCCAAGATACCCGGTCTTCGGAGGATGGCACTACAACTTCACCATTGGCTGGACCAACACCTTGTCTTCATACTTGAAGGACCTGGGTCAGGGTGAGTACATCTTCAAAGTGCCATTCCTCAACGGCCCACCAGACGTGTCATATGACTACGTGGAGCTGAGCGTGTACTTGCCTGAGGGATCCCGCATCCTTGATGTCTCGTGCCCAATTGGCTACGGCACTCTTGAGGAGGGCTACGAGTTGTCCTACTTCGACCTCGGCAATGGCCACACAAAAGCCACCCTCACCTTCACCAACATGGTGGACCAGGTGGGAAGATTCGAGATCCTCGTCAAGTACAAGTACGGCACGGCGGAGTGGATGACCAAGCCGCTCAACATTGCCAAGTGGGTCTTTGTTGCCTTGATTTCCTACCTGGCGCTCACGAAGGTCGACGTCACACTCAAGGCCAAGAAATAGATTGTGTGTGCTTGTTGATGAATACAAAATAAATGAATCAGTTCTGCTTATCGTGACCGTTGCATATACTTAAGTTAGCGTACTGAGAATTACGCCTGGGCGTGCTGACACTTACACGCAAAATGTAAGCCAATCTTTGATCACTCACTGATGTCAGTATTACGCGCTTCAATCAAACATCTAATATACCAATGCCATAAATGTTGTGTGCTGCGATTGAAATAGAATAAACAACTGTCAAAACTGACCACAGCTTACATGTAGTGTGGATTCCGCCTAGACCCCATGCCAGGTTCATAGAGTCAGACGTGTGTAGCCACCGTGACCAAATCTACCCTATTTCTTCCCTTGCTTAACTATGCTAAACGAGAGGCACAGGTCGCAATTGTTCACTTCAGCGAGTTAACGCTGAACGGTGGACAAAGGGCTTCCGTGAAGATTAGTGATCCCCGCGGAGAGACGAGCGCGTTTGAGCTGACGCGTCACATTTGAATTCTCCCCAAAAGAACAACAACAGGCGCCAAACGACGGGCTCCATCAACGCCGGAAACATCGTCCAAAACACACTATGTCAGAGGCCTCAGTAATTTTTGACTCGGCCTGGCGCCAGCTCGACACGAGGGCACGCGGGTACATTCCGCCGTCCGACCTCCCGCTCCTCATTGATGCCATCGAGGCCAACTTGACACTTCCGCTCCTCGACGCCACACAGCTCCAGGCAGTGAAGCATTACGCTCGTACCAGTGTCCAGAGAGTACACAAGACCGACTTCAGATCCCTGTTCAGCACACTTGTGGGCATGGACTACGTTGCCGCCGTCAAACGCGCTGGCTGGGACACCAAGGCCATCGACGCGCTTCGGAAGGAGCTTCCATCCTCTTCCCCTCTTCGTCCTGGGATGCTTGATAACAAGGAGAATGAGCCTATCCACCCGAGCTTCAAGAAGGAGTACAAGCAGTACAAGCGCCTCAGCGAGTCGCAGGAACGCGAGATCGAGTATAGGGACGAGGTGATACACAAGCTCGAGAAGAAGGAGGCCGAGTTGGAGAAGTACATCCTCAAGAACAAGGAGGCTGTGAAGCTCACCAAGGACCTCGAGGATGATGTCTTGTATCGTGATCGTGTGATTATGGAGAAGGACTCGAAGATCAAAGAGAAGGAGCGGGAGATCTTGAGGCTCCGTGATGAGGTAAAGCGTTGGCGTGACGACTCTATGATGTGGCAATCGCAGAATGAGGACCAGTGGAAGGAGTATGCTGCACAGAAGGAAGCCAAGTTCAATGCAGAGCTCTTACAGAGAGTTCAACAACAATCCAAGCAGATTGAATTGCTCAAGAGGGCGTTATACCAAAAATCCACAGTGATCAAACAGGTGCCAATCACACCGCCACCACCATCTGCAACCAAGAAGGCCAAGGCGAATAAGGAGAACACACTATACGTCACACAGAACATGGTCTACTTCGCCATCTTTTGTCTCGTTGTGGCGGTCCTGCTGTATCGCCCAGGGTTTAGCGAGCCAACCTCAGGATCGTGGTACGAGGGGACCTGGTTTGAGCCGATCATCTACGAGTGGGTCGAGGATGATACAATTGACTATGACTATTACAACTTGGGAGATATCAACGAGGACTACTTGATGTCTGCCCGCTGATTGCGGCCTATACTTTAATGCTATGAACGACTTTTTATGATTTTGAGACAAAGTACATCACAGTACTAGTGGCAGTCACAGAACTAGATAATCACACTTGTGCTCTACATGTATTTAGCCATTAACGTAACATGCATATGCTCTTTTTGAACATGCAGCCGACACATTTGAACATTACTCAATCCAGATCTCCTTACCGTTCTGCTCCATGAATGTGCCCAACTTGGAGACGTTAGCATCCCAAGACACGAGCTTCTCCTTCATGTTTGCGATCTGTGTTTGGTTGATGATTCTCGGCTGGACCCAATTGATCGTGATGGTCTCAGAGATCTGATCGATGGATCCCTTCATGAGACCCAAACTCAATGCTCTCATGACAAGGTGCTCAACCTCGTCGATGCTGAGAAGTGTGGCCTTGGAAACATCCTTGAATGAAATGACTCTGATGGACTTGGAGAAAACGAGCTCGACCAATGTCATGAGGCAAATCTTCTGCTTCAAGAATGGCTCGGCGTTCTTCAACATCGGGTTCTTGTCCAAATTGACCAAGCTCTTCGAGAAGGCCCCAATGTCTCCAGAATTCAAGGCGTTAAGCAAGTCAACAATCCATTGGTATTGACCGCCTTGGAGTGTCTGGAGGACTGGGTGTGTGAGTAATTCACCGAAGTTGTAGATCTTGTCAGCAAGGAGTGCACTGATGCTCAAGTCGTATGCAATCTGTTCCTGTTGGGCCAGTGTTCTGTCATCCAGCTTGACCGTGGACAAGAATAGGAGAGACTGATAGTAGAAGTTGTTGTAATCAGATTTGGTCTTGTAGTAGTCTGCGTTTGTGGAGAAATAGGACTGGTTCACCGTGCGAGCAACAGAATCAATTTCTGCAAGACTCTTGTCGATCTTGTCCAAGTCATCTCTGGCCTCGGCTCCCCTGCCCATAACAGTCTTAGCTCTGGCAATCTCGATATCAACAAGCAATAATGCCTGCTCCTTGTCAATGTTCTCCTGCTTCTTCATCTCCTCCTTCAAGTCCTGAAGGAACGTAAGACACTCTTCGAGGCCCGAGAGCTCGTCGAGCGAATAAAGAACAAACTCCACATGTCTGAGCTGATTGATCTTGTACTTGAAGTGCGAGACAAAGTTCTTGTAGAGCCTCATGCGAACTCCACTGGACAATGGGCTGAGGAAGAACTGCTCAAGCTGCAGTGTGAGCTGGTGCCAGAGTCTGCGTTGGTAGAGCTCCTCGAACGCCAAAAAGGCAGACGAGAGCTGTGGGTTGGCCTCCTCACGGAGAGTGGTGAGAATTCCCGGAATGTCTGCGTCCATTGTTCAATTTCGTAGGGTGTTTCTATGTGTATTGAATATGTTGATGGTGTTTGCCACCGTCTCCAACTTGAACTTCAACAACGCGCTCCGGCTCGCGATCTGAAAATGCCGAGGGCGGTCGGATTATACCGCATTTGGCGACGTCGATCCGCTGGCGGCTGGCCGAGGAAGATTTAGATCAGTTCTTCATCTTCATGTTCTTTGCAAGAGCTACAAGATGATTAACAAAAAATCCCATAAACCTCATTAAACTATTATACAAACCTGATTCAAGACAAAGAATCTCTCCATTCAGTAGAGTATATACATGCACCAAACATCAAAAGAGAGCAAACTTCGCCCACAACCCGCAAATTTCAAGGAGAAACTTACAACTGCTTCTTGACCAAAGCGTTGATGAACTCCTCTCTGTTACCGGTAGCACCACCCTGGATGAAGTGGAAGAACTTTCTTGGGACACCCCAGCCACCAGATGGGTTGGAGAGCTTGAATGGCCACAAGAAGTTGTTGGCCTGCTTGAAGTTTGGACCAACGGTGTAGATCTCGTGGATCAAGTCCTCAATGGAGACAATACCGTACTTACCGAGGGAAGCCTCAATGACGGAGTTCTCAGAGAGTGGGATTCTCTGCTTGTTGACCTTACCGTAACCTCTCTTGTAGATGAGCTTTCTGATGGTGGAAAGGGATGGGTAACCGTAAGCAACGTATGGCTCGACGAGCTTGAGCAACTCAGAGGTAGCCTTGGTGACCTTGACGAAGACACCAGCGTTGATCTGGAGCAAACGCAACAACTGGAGGACCTTTCTTGGCTTTGGTGGGATCTTGTTGATACCCTTGATTCTGACAACGAAGACGAGCTTTGGCTGAGCATCGACGTAGTAAGAACCAGCAGCCTTAGCCTCACGCTTAGCCTCAATGATGGCACGCTCAGCCTCGTAGTACTCCTTGTCGTAAGCAGCAGTTCTCTCGAAGATAGCCTGACGCTTCTCCTTGTTAGCCTGAGTTGAATTGTTAGTCAATCATTCACGAAAGGGGTTGGGGTCCCCATTCTTGTGACATCTCATGAATAGGAAGCTCTTTACATTAATCAGCCCCGAAAGATGGTTAACGTAACAGACGGCATCGCCCCGGAGGGCTAGTCATGTTGGTGTAGGTCTTCATCACTTAATAAGAAGAGCCTTTGGAAGAAATGTCACAAGAGCAGGAAAAAAGTTCAAAAGAACATACCTTCTTAGCGGCCAACTTCTCAGCGGCAGCCTTCTCAGAAAGCTTAGCAGTCTGGGAAGCTCTCTTCAACTGGGACTCTGGGACGAGAACCTGCTCAGCGGTGATAACCCTTTGACATACATTAGTATTCGGTGTTCAGAGATGGGAATGAACATGAACGGAAACACACATCGAACTGACACCACTCATTCGATGGACTGATACTTTTCCCTCGCCCAACACTGAGTCTCAAGAGACAAAGTGAAGAGGTCAACAGGAAGGAACAGAGGAAGCATAGACCTGGTGACAAAAAGCTTGGTGAAAGCATTTTATCTAGCCAACCAGAGAATAGTGCAACCCATGCCTTCTACTCACTGGAAGTTTCAAAGAGGAAACTCAGTGCGTTGAAGTGAATCATATTGTTCGACAGCTTGAGTAAAGAACTGGCTTTATCAAGAAACCTCTAAAGAGGTGTCAAACGATTCCGGCAGTTAGTAGAAAGTAAAAGAACCACTTTCTTGTGTGTTGTGTGCGTCAAATGTGATGCTTGAGCTCGACAGATGGAATCAAACTTACTGCTTTGGTGTAGTCTTAGCCATTGTGTTCTGTGATATCTCAAACACTGTTGCAAAGGGAACGTTGGAGGTGGTGAATTTTTCAATTTTTAAGAAGAGCGATGTCGCGCGCCCAGCGAATTCAAGCTGGTGTCCGAGTGAGTGTTTCGCGCTTTTTCCATGGACTGCCATGATGTGCGGATGTATGGCTGCCCTAATCAATTACACGTGACTCAGATTAGGGCAACTAAGCTAAGCCCGCCTGTCATCGCGGGGCTAATCTATGAGCGCCACACGTTCCCGTCAACACAACGGCATAGCACTAAGCAGATACCACAACACCACAACACAGCGGCTAAATGGAGAAGCAACCTGATATCCAGAGGGCCCAAAGAGATGTCCAGCGCGCTAAGGTTAGCCGTCGCTGGCTCAACTGGGGACTGGCGGTCTTTATGAGTAAGTTTACTTATCGTCAACAAACCTGACACGGGCCTGGAACTAACTACAACGCACTCAGTCCTCTTGTTCCTCGTTACCCAGGACAAACACTCCTCCTTCCTGAGAGCAGAGTCTGTTCTCGGCACTTCATCGACCAAGAAGAACGTCATCTTCCTCGTCACCGATGGTATGGGCCCTGCATCCTTATCGCTCGCCAGATCCTTCCGTCAACACCGTGACGGCCTCCCAATCGACGACATCCTCACCTTGGACAAGCATCTCATTGGCTCTTCCCGTACTCGTTCATCGAACTCACTCGTCACTGACTCCGCTGCCGGCGCCACTGCCTTCTCATGTGCTATGAAGTCCTACAACAACGCCGTCGGCGTTTCACCAGATCGCAAGCCATGTGGCACGTTGCTTGAGGCTATGAAGTTCCAGGGATATCACACCGGTCTTGTTGTCACTACCAGAATCACGGATGCCACCCCAGCTGCCTTCTCCTCCCATGTTACCTACAGATTCTACGAGGACTTGGTTGCACAGCACCAGTTGGGTGACTACCCATTGGGCAGAGTCGTTGACTTGATGATTGGTGGTGGCCGTTCCCACTTCTATCCACCTTCTGCAACTCAGTATGGATCAGGAGGAGCTCGTAAGGATGACAGAATCTTGATTGACGAGGCCAAGGAGGCTGGATGGCACTACGTTGGTAATAGAAGTGAGTTTGATGCCTTGGAGCTTGGTGAGAATGTCCAGTTGCCTCTTCTTGCCCTCGTTGCTGACAACGACATTCCATTCGATCTTGACAGAGATGACTCTGTTTACCCATCTTTGGAGGAGGAGGCTATCACTGCCATGAAGGCATTGAGTGAGGCTACTAAGGACTCCGATAAGGGCTTCTTCCTCTTGATTGAAGGTTCAAGAATTGACCATGCGGGCCACAACAACGACCCAGCTGCACAGGTTCGTGAGGTTTTGGCATTTGACAAGGCATTCAAGGCCGTTTTGGACTTTGCTGACTCTACGGATGTCGAGACTATTGTCATCTCCACTTCTGACCATGAGACCGGTGGATTGGCTACAGCCAGACAGTTGACTCCAGCTTATCCAGAGTACGAGTGGTTCCCACAGGCCTTGCTCAACGCCACCCACTCTGGTGAGTACTTGACCAAAAAGGTTGCTGCTTATGAGGGCGACAACTTGGAGGAGTTCATCAAGTCTGAGATCCTCGAGAAGGACCTTGGTATCTTCAACTACAACGACGATGAGGTTCAGAACGTCATGAGTAACAAGGCATCCAGTCACTACATCTTGAACGACATCGTTTCCCGTCGTTCCGAGACTGGATGGTCTACACATGGCCACACTGCCGTTGATGTCAACATCTACGCCTACTCCAACAAGAAGCACACCATGTTTGAGCTGTACCAGAGACTCGGCGGCAACCACGAGAACACTGAAATTGGCCAGTTCATGTCCGAATTTGTTGGTGTCGATTTGGACTACATCACTGACCAGATACAGAAGACCCAGATTAAGCCTACCGAAGAGGAGGAGCTGAAAGAGAAGGACACTGTGGAGTCCTACCACGTTTCCAAGGAGGACTTCCAGTGATCATATTACTTTCTTGACTAAACTTTGCATACAGTTTCAACAGGTTTGAGACGAACAAACATCTTAATCTTCTTATTTATACATCAATGATCGATGCTACATCCATATTAACCAGCTCTCATGCTGATCCCAAGTAGTCGAATGAGCAAGATCCGAGAAGTGGGCACACCTCAACTCCATAGTACTGGAAGTTTCCAGTCTCGAAGTAAGTGTACTCTGTTCCGTTCTCTTCATCTGAATCGATCTCATATGCACAGGTTCTTGGACCTTCTCCGAACACATTGTCCCAGCAGAAGAGACAGTTACTGGCCTCCAATCTGCAGATGGCAGAGTCAGTGCACACCGTGTTCTCACAGTCCTCTTGATCGTCCCTGCGGACAATATTTTTGGCACCAATACTGCGCTTGCAACTTGTCTTTCCAGTGCAGCCGCTTTTGAGGTACGTGACTGCCTGGTTCAACAAGTGGGCGATGTTCATGTACTCGCAGTAGTCAGTGGAGGCGTTGTAGTTGGCGTAAACGGAAGAGTCAACATTGAGGTACTCAGGGTCACCACCATCGATGTGGTACTGGAAGAGAGTTGTTCCATTCATAAACCCATCACGGCCTCTAGAGACAAGATCGAAGGAGTCCTCGGTCAGGTGAACACTTGTGTATCCGACGAGGTAGCAGAGCTTGTTGATGTCTGTCTCGTTGACACTGGCAGTGAGCTTGGAGCTCAAGTAATCACGCTCAGCAGCAGCAATGCTGATGAAAGTACTGGAAAGCAAGAGGAATGGTGTGGTAATCTTCATTTTCAGTGTAGAATGGGTGGGTGAGTGCTCATTGCAAAGCACGGGAGAACAAGCATGGGGTTCTGCCGCATTTTATATCAAGCTCATTAGGGATGTAGAGTTGTAGAGTGGAGGTAGTCATGATATGGCGTATGACGTATGACCTCCAACATAGGCAAATGCACACCCGAATACCATTTCCCCATGATGATCCATGTTTGTTGTAAGTTGTAAAGGGGATACCCGGATATAAGCGCAAATCTCAAATCAGTGTTTTCGTGCCCTGGAGCCGCCAGATCACGCTCAAAATGAAAGTATTCTCATATATGTCTAAGGTTCTCAGAAGAGATATGATCTTCTAGCTCTTAGACATGTTTATCACACTCATCTCCACAATCTTTGGGGATTTCCTCCCGCTCAAAGAGAAAGTGGAGCGGCTCGAAGACGCGGTTCATGGTGGTGATTCGTTCATATACGACGGTTCACCTTAAAAGAAGCATTGGCAGATTGGCAGCTTGGCAGCTTGGCAGCCTCCAGGCACCAGGCACGAAGTCGTTGAGGCTTTGGAAATTGCTTCCACTCTATCAGCGTATCTTGGCACCTTGGCAATCCAGAGATTGTAGCGGGGTGACCATGTGAACCACCTTCAACAAGCTAGAGACGTCTTTTGAGCGCGACTCCTCTTTGATTGATCTCCCCTCCCAATTTGGGGCAGTGATGCATGACCTCTCTCATTTAGGACGTACGCGGTGAAATTACAAATTACAAATCACACCCAGAAGCACGTTTCCGTACCTGTTTCCCCACCTTTGGCTTGACGTTGACAACCTCTTCTGCTCTAAGAGGTAGTGATTAAAGGTTGAACGCCATCGGCATCAAGGTTAGCGAAGCACCAGCGATATCTTGTCTAAAACTAAAACATTATATGGTCTCATCTCTTGTAGATACCTATGGTCGTACTCCTCCCAAATAATTAATAATTACATGATGATCAGAGCTCTCGTGGCGCTGTCAGGACTCATGTGGGGTGCGGTCAATCTAAAAGTCACTTCATCCGATTGGCTGCAGTCTCTTCCACCCCGTTGCTTACCTTGGAGGTGAGTCGTGACCCATCCAGCTATCAATGATACATGGTTGGTCAAATTGTCATATTATTGTGAATCTCTCTTGTCCGAAATAGCAAAAGGTCACTAAAAATCCTCAGCCCTCATGTAGGCGCAAGATGGTAGCTTTAGACCAGCCTGAATGACCATCTGTTCCTGCTCTCTGTTCAAAGTATTGACGATTCTTGTCCAAAAAGCTCAAATTTTCATCAAGGGAAAACAAGCAGTCTGTTTGGTCGTGCCCATCATTGCGAGCGGTGTTGGAGTTCGTAGTACTGCGCTTGCAAGAGACCCCTGTGGCCGTACATCCACTGCGGAGATACTTGACTGCTTGCTTGAGCAAATGTGAAACACTGAAGTACTCACAGTAGTCCATAGCAGGGTCGTAGTTGGTGTAAATGGCTGGGTCGATGTTGACAAACTGGGGGTTTCCGCCATCAATGTGGTACTGGAAGAGAATTGTGTCCTTCATGACTCCATCTCGGCCTCCGCATACCATATCAAAGGAGTGGTCCGATAGACGATTTCTGACAAGTCCAACCAGGTAACAGAGCTTGTTGGGGTCCGTCTCATTGGCCCGTATGGTGAGCCTGGAGTTCAAGTAGTCTGGCTGGTGTGGAAGTTGTCCGGCCGCAAATGTGAGAACGTAGCAAAATAGTATAGTGAGTGAGCCCAGGAGTTTCATTGTTTGTGAAGAAACGTGTAAATAATGGTTGTCGCTGGATATAGTTTGGATATTTGCTTTTCCAAGGATGTTGGCGTACTTTGGAAGAGAAAGACCACCCGAATATTTCAGCCCCGCAAAGTCATCTCAGATTCAAGAAACAGGTTGGAGAATCAATGATTCAGAGGCCTGAGGTCACAGCTTCCAGCTTGAGCTTTGAGCTTTTAGTAAAGCACAAGTAGGAATGATGTGGGTCCAAAGTGCTAATGGAACGGCCACGGCTTGTTTGTTGTTGTCGTTCGATCTGTAAATTCCGATCGACTTGAGATTCCGACAATTCCGACAATTCCGACTAGGGCGATTATCAGGAGCAGACACAGTCAGCTTGCGAGGTGCCAAGAAGAGTCTACGATATATAACATACTGAAGTAGAAAGTAGAACATGCCTCTTGTACCTGCCAATTCATGGTCTTCGGAGATCATGGCTCGGAGGCTCGATCGGATCAGTGATGAGTGAGGCGATGCCAGAAATCTTCTCTCATCTCACACCGAAATATCTTCTCATAGCGAACACCAATTCCTTCGATGAGTATCTGCTCAGCTTTAAAGCTTTCAAAAGCTTCTCATGAGCAGTGCACATATGAATCCATAACACCATCCCTCCTCTTTCCACCACTACCACTACCACCACCACCACCGCTACCCTCAACCACACACCCCAAATGAGCTACAACCGCGTCCTCTTGGAAATGACAGGTTACTTCCTCAACATCCCAACCTCCAACTTCCTCAAACCACCCCAACCAGCAGTCTACACCAACTCGGGTGCCATCCCACCACGTGACACGGAGGACTTGGAGCCCTTGAACGCCTCCACACTACAGGCACAGGTCCCACTAGGCTCCCAGACACGCCCCCAGCCACGCCGGCACCCAGGGTACGTTATTTCAGAGAGGGACTACTACTATCCTCCCGGACGGAGACACATGCAGGGTGGGCTCAATCCACATACGCTGGCCCTGGGACAAGACGACATCGATGAGCTTGATGATGATGGTGTTGAGAGTACGCCGACGACAGGACAAGCGGAGGGGTCTGTGGGAATCTCCGGAGGGGACTCTGAACCTGCCCCACAGACTGAGACAGTTCGTAGTGGAGGTGCTACTGATATCCCTGTCATTATGGTCAATGGGGCCGTTGTGGATGGGTCGGGGACTCAGGAGGGACGTAGAAGACCGCGAGAGGAGGAGGAGACCACTGCTGCTGCTGCTAGGGGAGTTAGAAGACGCTTGGCTTGAGCTTGGAGTGCAGCTTCATGTTCTTCAATGATGAGATGGATGATTACTGAAAAATACGGAGCGCAGTGCCTGGGAGAGCATTGCTGGTGCTTCTGGTCTGCTGTACGAGGAGCTGCCTGATGGCCACGTCTGATCTGGCGTCACCTTCCATCCCCATGCTTCTAGGACACATCAAGTTTGGACACATCAGTTGGTCACCTCATTTGGGTGCCTGTTCTATGTTTGAAACTACGCTCTGGTGAGGGTCTCTTCGAGGCCACAGAGGGTCCTTTCACCCTGATACCCAACAAACGAACCCACCTTGAGCACCTGGAACCCAATCTCTAGAGGCGGGGATAATAATAACGGATTTTGCCCAATCGAGCAAGCATCTCCTTCCCAAAGAGTCACAAGCTTCTAAGGTTTAGGCCCTCAAGCTTCCGTATTGCCCACTGCCTCGCTGGGGCCTAGATCCCGTGGTGCTTCTGAAGAAGGTGGGGTTGATTAATGAGCTCCCGTAAGTGAGGCGGGTATTGATGATCGGCCAAACAGGGCCAGCGGTGCCCACAAAGCGTTTACACTTTTCTAACATCCCTGACTGGAGGACACAATTGGCATTAACTCAGCTGTTCGTAGAATATTCACGTTGTTGGTGGTGGGATCACTCCAGAGCTTTCAAGGCCTCCTTCCACCCCGCCGCCCTCTTTCACCCGTGTCAGAGAACTGAGAGAAGCCATGGACGCTGTGTCGCTACGGTTTCACGGCATGTAATAATGGTGAAGAAACTCTTCTATTCAGGCGGAAGTGGGCACCACAGCGAGGCGAGCCGGGCGAGAAGGAGTAAGTTGCGAAGTGGCAGGGGGAGATAAGCGGCTCTGCTGTTGGAACTTGGAGGCGTCTGATTGGCCCATTGGGATTCGTATGTGGACGCAGTAGGAGATCGTGCTGTCTAGAAACGGGATACGGGTCGATGTCTGCTGATGGCAACAAAAAGTCAGAACCCAGGACAATTGGCGGCACAAGGTTCGCTCGTCTTGTGGGTAAACAGAGACTGCGAGTACTGCGGAGTTTCCCGTTGCGGAGATCCGAGAGATGGGCTCAGGGGTAACCGGGGCAACGAGGCGTGGAGATAATAAAATTGAAGTTTATTGTCTTGTTTCGTGTAAGGTTCTGCGCTGGGTGGGCCACAGGCGAGTGGATGTGTGCAGCCAGTGGAAGCACCATAAATTACGTGCGTCTGGCTGGTGCCTGGCGGGTGTCTTCAGCCAATTGCGTTTTAAGGGGGTGGACGCAGAGAAGTGGTAAGACAGTGCAACAGCAACTCCACCAGGTCCAAATTAGACGAGGAACATGGCGAAATAGATCATGGTACAGCACCATAAATAGACAACCCATGGGAAGAGAACCATAAAAGCTTACGATGCAAATCCTCGCATGTATGCACCGGCGAAGGAAGCTGGGCAGACCGTTTGTTGCCGCCAACTTCTGCTTCCCGGGGCCCGGCAGTGGCAGCTCTTAACTTTTGACGAGCCACAGATACGCCAGTGCTTGAAGTTGTGGGCGGGGGAGGGATTAAGATCTGGGAGATCTGGTGTTACGATTTGCGAAGCCTGCCGTTGGGCTCAGTTACACTAGGACGTGGCCCTTGGGTGGGAAGTGGGAGCTAGCTATCAGTAGTATTACGCTACTGGGTATGAGGTCCCGTTACGAACGAGTGCTGAGTGCTCTTGGCCCGTGTGTCTAGACACCAGTGAGACAGGCACCGAGAACAAGAGTCCCAACACCTACAAAGGCCCCCGGACCAGGGCGCCCAACACGGGAAAGTAGGAAGGGCCGATTAGCCTGATTAGCGCTGCCTGATTTCCCCGGCCAAGTGGCTACCTCCCCAGACGCCTCCGTTGTCTCTGAGGCATCCCCGCATGCGTCCGCGTCCCCGCCTTTTAAGCGAGCACAGGCACACATAACCACAGTCGCAGCCAGAAGTTACAACCACCACGGCGGCTTTAATGGCCATTGGGCGCCATAGTCAAGCCACTTACCCAATAATAATAATAACAAGCCAGGGCTCTACACCCAACAGGCACACCTTCATTCCCCCAGATCTGGCTGGCCAAGAGCGCCTCCCTGTGTCTCGCACATGCGTGGCGTTACGCTGTTGCGGAGAAAGAAGCCTGTTCTCTCCATCGTCTTCTTCGCTCTCATCGTAAGTTGCTTCTTTATAAGTCACTCCACTCCCCTCATGCTGCCTCTGTAGAGCAAGATCTTTTTCAATCTCCCCAAAACAAGATGCGAATCGGCCGCTGGGTTTCCCCGTTGCTGCTGCTCCTTCTTGGTGTCTCCTCGCTGGTCGAGGCAGGCGCCGAGGGTAAGGGTAAGCACACGACCAAAACCGTGACCCGTAAGTACAATTGCCTTGTCTCTGGGTGGGAAAGCTCCAAGAAGAACGAGATCAGGCTGCCAATGCCAGGATTCTGGAATCTGTTGAGGGAAGCTGATCTCCATATTCACCATTCCCCGCGAAAGAAAAAAAAAAAACGTCATCACGGCGGCAAATCTCACAGGCACGCTCCTTCTCTTCTTCATCTTCCATAGCAACCAGAACACCAAAGAAACCATGGCAGTGACTAACAGATAACACAGAATGCTCGACGACCATAACGGCTGGCTCCACTTCGCTGTCATCTAAGGGCAGCGGCCAAAGCCAGGCTCCATCCGCCACCGCGTCGCTCGTCTCCGTTGCCGCCGCCACCGATGGCACCTACGACCTCAAGCTCTCCTTCTCGCTCAAGTCATCAAAAGCCATCTCACAGAGCTCACAAAGCAATGTCAAGATCTCGCTGACCATTGATGGCGAGACAGACACGGTCTACCCGGGCGTCAGCTCTGTCACCTCGTGGACCTACACCATCCAGGGCGTCAAGGCGGAGAACGCATGTTTGCCGGCTTACTCCATCCAGTACACCATCCAGGGATCATCAGGACCAGGTTTTGGTGGAGGTTCTTCTACAACCTACACTTACACGGCTAAGGATAAGAGCTACTGCTGGAATGTCTGCCCTGGGGCTTCTTCGTCCGATACTACTTCTTCGGTCACCGCGTCAACTACTTCGACTGCCATCTCCACTCCGACTTCGGATTCTACGGTGAGCGTCATTTCTTCTGATACGATCTCGGTCACTGACACTGCAAGTACTACCAGCAGTCCTTCTGTGACGGAACCTTCTGGAACATTGATGAGTGACACGGCAAGCATCTCCACGCACTCCTCCGTTGTCGTGACTCCGGTGCCTCCACCAGAATCGTCATGCAGCTGGGTCCGCGGTCCTGTGATGACGACTGTTGACAATTCACAATACACTGGCTATCCAGATGCCACAATTGACATCACGAACATTGTCCAGGATTCTTCCTCGCCGTCCGTGTTCTCTTTCACGTTCAAGTTCCTCTCCCCAGAGATTGACGCTGAGTTCCCTCCAGGTTCTAGTGATGTTAACTCGATCATTCTCCTTGGCAACCCGTCTGACTTCATCTACAGCACGAACAACGTTGGAACACAGCCTTTCGAGTCTCAGTTCAACTCGTTTGGTGACTGGAGTGTTGATGTGGTTGGAGTGGCCCTTGACGAATCTGGGGAAGGCATCTACTGTCTCGGTCCAGGATTTGAAGTTCAGTACAATCTGGGAAATGGTTACAACTCGATAGATTACAAGTGGTTCAGCGGCACTTTGGATGCACAGGCCTATGGTCCCAGTATTTGCTTTGTTAAGAGTTGTGGTGGAGGCTCTGTGACTGGCTCGACGGAAAGTTCTACGGAAGAAACGACAAGTTCAACGGTGAGCTCTGTCACTCCAAGCTCCTTCACTTCAAGCTCCTTCACTCCAAGCTCCTTTACTCCAAGCTCTTTCACTCCAAGCTCCTTCACTCCAAGCTCGACTGAGAGCTACTCCTCGACTGAGAGTTACTCGCCTTCTGAGAGTTACTCGTCTTCTGAGTCCAGTGTGCCTTCATCGGTGTACTCCACTCCAAGCTCGACTGAGTCTACGTCGTCCTGGACTCCAAGCTCATCGACGTCTTCCCAGTCCAGCACGACCCCAGCCTCCTGTCTCCCATCCAGCACGCCATCTGGTACATGTTCTGTCTCTACGGCGAAACCTTTTGGTGAGAGCAAGCCAGTTCCATCAGGAAAGCTGACTGTTGACTCTCTGGCTCCTGGCTCTGGAGACTCCTTTGTCGCCAAGCTCACATTCAAGGCTCACAGCTGTCCAGATATCGGAGCTTTGTCCTACATCACGCTCTCTGCTGGTGAACACAAGGAGCAGCTGTACAGTGCGTGTGGCTCTGACGAGTCCTCTTACGGGATCACCAAGCCTTGTGACTGGACTGTTGAGGTGGAGATTCCTTCTTCTGAGATGTCTGGCTCTTGTTTGCCTGAGTTGAAGGTGCAGTTTGACTGGTGTGTTGAGTGCGCCTGTTCTGGAGGCCTGTCAAACGCTCAGGTTCAGACTCACCCTCAGTGCAATAACTGTGGGGTTCCTAAGAGTTACGCATACAAAGCTAGTTGCTCAGATCTTTGCTGGGATGACACTTGTTCAGTTGAGTCTTCTTCTGTGACCTCTTCCACTGAGTCTTCTTCTGTGCATTCTTCAACTGAGTCTTCATCGTCAAGCGTTCACTCCTATGTGAGCAGCGGTACTACGTCCTTGTCGTCTGTTGGGCCATCGTCTGAGTACTCCTCGTCGTCTGTGTACTCCTCATCTGAGAGTTCGTCCGAGAGCTCGTCTGAGAGCTACTCCTCGACTGGGAGTTACTCGTCTTCTGAGTCCAGTGTGCCTTCTTCGGTGTACTCCACTCCAAGCTCGACTGAGTCTTCCACGTCGTCCTGGACTCCAAGCTCATCGACGTCTTCCCAGTCCAGCACGACCCCAGCCTCCTGTCTCCCATCCAGCACGCCATCTGGTACATGTTCTGTCTCTACGGCGAAACCTTTTGGTGAGAGCAAGCCAGTTCCATCAGGAAAGCTGACTGTTGACTCTCTGGCTCCTGGCTCTGGAGACTCCTTTGTCGCCAAGCTCACATTCAAGGCTCACAGCTGTCCAGATATCGGAGCTTTGTCCTACATCACGCTCTCTGCTGGTGAACACAAGGAGCAGCTGTACAGTGCGTGTGGCTCTGACGAGTCCTCTTACGGGATCACCAAGCCTTGTGACTGGACTGTTGAGGTGGAGATTCCTTCTTCTGAGATGTCTGGCTCTTGTTTGCCTGAGTTGAAGGTGCAGTTTGACTGGTGTGTTGAGTGCGCCTGTTCTGGAGGCCTGTCAAACGCTCAGGTTCAGACTCACCCTCAGTGCAATAACTGTGGGGTTCCTAAGAGTTACGCATACAAAGCTAGTTGCTCAGATCTTTGCTGGGATGACACTTGTTCAGTTGAGTCTTCTTCTGTGACCTCTTCCACTGAGTCTTCTTCTGTGCATTCTTCAACTGAGTCTTCATCGTCAAGCGTTCACTCCTATGTGAGCAGCGGTACTACATCCTTGTCGTCTGTTGGGCCATCGTCTGTGTACTCCTCGTCGTCTGTGTACTCCTCATCTGAGAGTTCGTCCGAGAGTTCGACTGAGAGCTACTCCTCGTCTGAGAGCTACTCGTCTTCTGAGTCCAGCGTGCCTTCCTCGGTGTACTCGTCGTCCGAGAGCCACTCCTCTTCTGAGAGCTACTCCAGTGTGCCTTCCTCGCTGTACTCGTCATCCGAGAGCCACTCCTCCAGTGTG
>PPNT02000061.1:0-64122 GCA_003708285.2 Petasospora xylosilytica | reverse complement strand
GGACTTTGTAAGTATTAAAGAGGAGAGATTCCTGCTGGTGGTAGTAGTAGTAGTCTTGATGAGTTCTCCAGATCATCTCCATAATGTCCAACCTCGCAGCCCTTAATTCCCTGAAGGAGCGCTTCCCCACCGATAGGCTCTATCGCTGTGCCACTGTGCCAAATTCGCAGGAGCCAGGCTTCTCTCCCGTCTTCCGCAACGCTGCATGTCCTGATGAACTAATTGGCAACCTCGCTCCAGGACTTTCCACTCTTCACGAGCTCTTCCAGAACGCCGTGGACTTGTTCCCAGACAGCGACTGTCTCGGCGAGCGCAAGAAGAAGAAGGAGGAGGACGGCAAGCTCGACAACTTCTACACATATCAGTCCTACTCCGAAGTGGACCAGCGCAGGGTTCATGTGGCCTCAGGAATCATCCAGCTGGTGGTTGAGCACCGCAAGTTCAAGCAGTCACCCACAACTGTCGACACCAATGGGAAACCAAAGTTTGTCGTCTCCGTCTCCGGTGCCAACTGCATCAAGATGATCCTCACTGACCTGGCCACACGTTCCTTCTCCATCCCAAACACTGGATTGTACGAGTCTCTGAGTGAAGATGCTGCTCACCACATCCTCATGTTATCAGAGTCTCCAGTTCTCGTGATCAACAAGTCCCTTCTCCCAAAGTTCACAAGAATCAAGCAACAGTTTGGTCTCAGCTCGCTCTTCCTCGCCATCACGTTTGAAGACCACACGACTTCAGACGCTTCGATGATCAAAGAAGCACAGGATGCCGGCATGGATGTTCTCACCTTCTCCACTGTGGAGTCATTCGGCAAGAAAAACCCACTTCCAAGAGACTTCAACCTCCCAAAGCCTGACACACTGTACACGCTCGCCTTCACCTCCGGAACAACAGGAATGCCAAAGGGAGTCTACTTGACACACGCAAACGCCTGCGCCAACGTCACCGGATTCATCGTCCACTGCCCAAAGCCAGCAGTGGGTCTGTCCAAGGAGAATTACGCCGACTTTGCCTACAACAAGGACTCCCGTGGTCGCCAGCTGCGCACGATCTGCTTCCTCCCATTGTTGCACAACTATGAGAAGTCCATCACGAACTTTGAGCTGTCATATGGAATAGCATTGGCACTCCCATCGAAACCGGGCACCCAGTCCTTGTTCGAAGACCTCCCACTCATCGAACCATCCTTGCTCAGTGGTGTCCCTCGTGTCTTCACCGTCATTGAGAACAAGATGAAGCAGTTCATCTCCTCGCTGCCAAGGGGAGCTGACATCACTGCTGAGGTACGCAAGCAGTTTGGACTGACGAACGTGAGCTACCTGATGTGTGCCTCTGCGCCGATCTCCAAGGAGTCCATCATCTTCTTCAAGCAGACTCTCAAGTGTGGCTTTCTGAACTCGTACGGCGCCACCGAATGCTTCTCCGTCATCTCCTACTCGGACCCATACGAGGTTCGTGCTGGCTCCTCGGGTCCAACGGGCGTCACATCCGAGATCAGACTCAAGGACGTGCCAGAGATGGGATACACTCACAAGGACAAGCCTTATGCGCGCGGCGAGGTGCTCATCAGAGGCAAGTGTCTCTTCTCGCACTACTACAAGAACGAGAACGCCACGAGATCCGCTATTGACTCAGAGGGATGGTATCACTCGGGAGATGTTGCTGCTCTTGACGAGAATGGAAACTTGTTCATCATCGACCGTGTTAAGAACTTCTTCAAGCTCGCCCAGGGAGAGTACGTCACACCGGAGAAGGTTGAGACCGTGTACCTCAGCAAGAACCCACTCCTGACCCAGCTGTTCGTCCACGGTGACTCCTACTCCAACTTCTTGATTGGTATTGCCGGTGTCAATCTGGACATGCTGAGAAACTATCTCGGCTCGAAGGGATTCAAGTGTGACGGATGGGCCGACGCAGACCTGTTGGCCCTGTTGAAGGTGCCAAAGGTGAAGACCTTGATACTCCAGGATCTCAATGGGAACTTGAGCGACACTGGTCTCCAGGGCTATGAGAAGTTGCACAACTTGCACTTTGAGCTGCAGCCTCTGACTGTGGAGAATGAGAGTCTCACGCCGTCATACAAGCTCAAGAGATCGAGTGCGAAGAAGGTGCACGGGGACAAGATCCAGGAGCTCTACAAGGAAGGATCGCTGATTAAGAGAAACAAGCTCTGAGATCTAGCTATTTACAAATGTACGATGCACTTCACTGACGAGTTGTAACTACGTACCTGTATTCCGTTGCCCCGGTTACTTCTGCTGCTCGCGATCAAGTCACAAGAAACCCGAACACCACCTCGGGACCGGTTTCGGGCCGGAATCGGGGATGCCGCCGTCATTTTTTCACGGGCCGGTCGCGGTGAGTAATTGGCGGGCTTCGATTGGAACGAAAAATTCTGGGTAGCACAAGAGAGTTACTTCTCCTTCTTCTTGACCTGTGTCACTAGAAGAAGTCTCCTACACACTCCATTTCTCATCTGGCAGACAATGTTGGCATCCAGAAGAGTCCAATCAACCGTGAGGAGGGCACAGGTACGTTATCAGCACAGAGATCATCTCATCTCATCTCTTCTTCTCCATGATCAAGAGCACCAGAACTAACAAACCCCCCCAACAGCAGCTCAGAAACCTCGCAACCTCTGCAGGTCTCACCACACACATCCCACCTGAGTTCCAGTCCAGAGTGCCACCATATCCTAAGCTCATCCAGAAGCTCACGACAGTCAAGAAGGTGCTCAATGACAAGCCACTGACTCTTGCGGAGAAGATCCTTTATTCCCATCTTGTGGATCCAGAGGAATCTCTCGCTGCCGGTGACGTGTCCAAGATCAGAGGTGTCGAGTATCTCAAGCTCAACCCGGACCGTGTTGCCATGCAGGATGCATCGGCACAGATGGCCTTGCTCCAGTTCATGACGTGTGGTCTCCCATCCACCGCCGTTCCAGGCTCGATCCACTGTGATCACTTGATTGTGGGTAAGGATGGTGAGAAGCAGGATCTCAAGTCCTCCATCGCCACCAACAAGGAGGTGTTTGACTTCCTCCAGTCCTGTGGTGAGAAGTATGGAATCCAGTTCTGGGGCCCAGGTTCTGGTATCATCCACCAGATTGTTCTTGAGAACTTCTCTGCTCCAGGCCTCATGATGCTTGGAACTGATTCCCACACACCAAACGCTGGTGGTCTTGGTGCCATCGCCATTGGTGTCGGTGGTGCTGATGCCGTGGATGCCCTCACAGGAACCCCATGGGAGTTGAAGGCTCCAAAGATCCTCGGTGTTCACTTGAAGGGCCAGATGAATGGCTGGACCTCTCCAAAGGACATCATCACACACTTGGCCGGTATCCTCACTGTCAGAGGTGGTACTGGATTCATCGTGGAGTACTTTGGAGAAGGTGTCAAGTCCTTGTCTTGTACAGGTATGGCCACCATCTGTAACATGGGTGCCGAGATTGGTGCCACCACATCCACTTTCCCATACCAGGTTGCACACAAGCGTTACTTGCAGTCGACACACAGAGCCCCATTGGCCGAGGCTGCTGATGAGGTCAACGCCAAGTATGGCTTTTTGAGAGCAGACGAAGGTGCTGAGTATGACAAGGTTATTGAGATTGACTTGAACACATTGGAGCCACACATCAACGGTCCATTCACTCCAGATCTTTCGACCCCAGTGGGCAAGTTTGGCAAAGTCACTGATGAGAACGAGTGGCCACAGAACGTGTCTGCTGGTCTTATTGGCTCCTGTACCAACTCCTCTTACCAGGACATGTCCAGAGCCGTTTCCTTGGTGAAGCAGGCTGCCGATGCTGGATTGAAGCCAAAGATCCCATTCTTCGTCACACCAGGATCCGAGCAAATCAGAGCCACAATCGAGAGAGATGGATTGATTGAGACTTTTAAGGACAATGGCGCTATTGTGTTGGCCAACGCCTGTGGTCCATGTATTGGCCAGTGGGACCGTGTTGACATTGACAAGAAGTCCACTGAGACCAACGCCATCTTCACCTCTTTCAACAGAAATTTCAGAGCAAGAAACGATGGTAACAGAAACACGATGAACTTCCTCACCTCGCCAGAGCTCGTGACTGCCATGATCTACTCTGGTGACATGCACTTCAACCCATTGACGGATTCGATCAAGACCGCTGATGGCAAGGAGTTCAAGTTCCAGCCTCCAGTCGGTGACGAGTTGCCAGGCCAGGGATTCATCAAGGGAAGAGAGGAGTTCTACCCTGAAGTAGACCCACAGCCACATCCAGAAGTGGAGATCAACGTTCCTGAGGACTCTGACCGTTTGCAGTTGTTGGAGCCATGGGAGCCATGGAACGGCGAGGAGTTGAAGACCACCATCTTGTTGAAGGTTGAAGGAAAGTGTACTACCGACCACATCTCCGCTGCTGGTGTTTGGTTGAAGTACAAGGGTCACTTGGAGAACATTGCGTACAACACATTGATTGGAGCACAGAACAAGGAGACTGGTGAAGTGAACAAGGCTTACGACTTTGATGGCACCGGATACTCCATTCCAGGACTCATGCAGAAGTGGAAGGATGATGGGCGCAAGTGGAACGTTGTTGCCGAGCACAACTACGGTGAAGGTTCCGCTAGAGAGCACGCTGCACTCCAGCCTCGTTTCCTCGGAGGCCAGATGATCCTCGTCAAGTCGTTTGCACGTATCCACGAGACCAACTTGAAGAAGCAGGGATTGTTGCCGTTGACCTTTGCCGATGAGGCAGACTATGACAGGCTCGCTTCAGGGGACGTGCTTGAGACACTCAACTTGAGAGACATGATTGCTAAGAATGGAGACAATGGCGGTATTATCCAGCTCAAGGTGCACAAGAAGGATGGATCCACGTTTGTCATTGATGCCAAGCACACCATGTCCAAGGACCAGGTTGACTTCTTCAAGGCTGGTTCCGCAATCAACCACATTGGAAACGTGCGTCGTGCTGAGGCTGCTGCTCGTGGAGAGTAATTGGTTTTGGGATTTTTTTTTTTTTTTGTTTGATTGATTGTTTTACAGGATGTTCGAGTTTTATTTCACTGCATTAAGGCATGATGGTTGTGGATGGTTGTCGAGACGCTGGTCCTCGCTGACATCAACGTTCCACTTCTACACATTATTTATTAGACCAATACAGATCAGTATAACGTACACATGATAAGAATGCGCGGTGGACGTAGTTATCGAATAAATGCATCAGCTCCGTTCATATATGTCAAAGTGTGGCTTAGCGGAGGAAGTTGAGTCCATGGGTGAACTTGGTCATGTCATCATGAGGAGCACCAGCGGCCCTGTCCACAACCTCAACAGAGCTTGATGAACTACGTTTGCACAAGTGTTCTAGTTTAAAAAATATGTATTCATGCCATTAACAGATTAAGCAACAAGTTACCATCCATGTGATTAGTGCGGTTGAGCCCCAGAGTGTCGTAAGAAAGTATATGTGTGGGGGGAGTCAATCCATGTGTGTTGTGTTGTATTGTATGTGATGTGAGTGAAGTGAAGTGGGGGTATGTCTGTGTGACCTGGTGGATGTGAATTGAGGTATGTGTGTGTGTGACTGGGTGTATGCAAAGAGTTCCTGAGTGGGCGGCTCACTCCTCATCCAAGAGGGAGTAGTTCTTCTTGGAGAGCTTACCTCTGAGAGTCTTTCCGTAGAAGTAGAAGCCGAATGGGATGGCAATCATCGCCGTGGAGATGAAGGCCAAGAGCCACGAGGCCCATTGGAGTCCCAACTTTCTGTACATCTGCGGCGTGAAGAGAGGGAAGGCGGCACCACCGGCACTTCTGAGGAACACCTTTGTGGCGAGAGCAGACGAGGCATACACCGCGTAGCAGTCAATGATGTAGTTGTTGATGGAGTAGTAAATCAACACCATTCCGTAGCCGAATCCGATACCAGAGGATGCTGGGCCGACCCAGATGATGTGTTTGTAGGAGGTGGCACCGAGGATCCAGAGGGCAATGGCGGCGAATGGAGCACCAATCATGGCACCAACGAGACGATCCTCTGGGGTTGGCTTTCTGCGGTGGGTCATGGCAACGTACTGTCTCTCGCAGATCGGAGTGGTGACGAGAGCAAGACATGCACCAATCAAAATTGGAATCAACATGAGACCAATGTAGGCGTCGTTGTAACCGTAGAGCTCATCAAAGATGACTGGGTAGGCAAAGAAGAAGGCGTAAAGCAAGGCGTAAATCAAACACACGTAGAAACACATGAGATCCAACACTGGCTCGGAGATGGCAAAGTAGAGTGGTCTGACAAGACATGTCTGGATGAGCTCCATCAAACTCATACCCTGTGCTTCCTGTTCTGTCATGATTTTTGGGTTTCCAGTCTCTTTTCTCATTCTCTTGGCTCTCTTCTTCAAAATGACTGGAGCATATGTCTCTGGAACCAAAGTGGAAGTGATCCACATGATTCCTGCAAAGCCCAAGTTGACCCAGAAGATGACGTCCAATCTCTCAGTCTTGATGTTGATCCAACCACAGATGAGCGGACCAAAGACTGGGCCACAGTATGGAGCAAAGGCAAAGTATGCAATGGCCTCACCTCTTGTCTCTGTTGGGAACATATCAGCGATGGAACCACCAACGAGGGAAAGACCGGAGGAGGCCCAGACACCACAGAGGAATCTGCAAACAAGAAGCGTACCAATGTTCTTAGCAACGGCGCATGGGATGTTGAAGATGACGTAGAGGAAAAGAGAGATGAAGTAGACTGGCTGTCTTCCAATCTGTTCTGACAATGGGGACCAAAGCAAAGGGCCGACGGCGAAGCCGAGCACCATGAGAGAACATGTCAAAGTGGACACCTCAGTGGAGACGTGGTACTTGTCGTTGATGAGGCCGAGACCACCGGTGACACAGGAGGAGCCAAAGGCAACGGCAATGACGAGGACGGACAAGTTGATGGTGTAGACCCATCTGAGCCAGGTGGGCCAGTTGTGAGGGTTGTCCGGGTCGTTTGTGACAAAAGTGACGAACTCAATCTCCGGGTCGAGCTCTGGCTCAGCGTTCTTCTCGTTGTTTGCGGTGGCGCTGGAGTCGTCGTCGCCCGTCATGTTGATGTCAGCAGCGGAGCCGGAGGTTGAGGCGCCTCTGTTGGTGCGTGTGCGGATGAGCTGGGCAGTTCTGCTCTGGGATCTGCCGAGGTCCTGGAGGGTGGAGACGGGCACGAGGCCGGTGGGTGTCTCGAGGGTGTACTCCTCCGGGAAGATGGGGTTCTTGACGTTGGAGGGCGCGTTGACGTCTGGGACTGGGGGCTCGCTCTGAACGCCCATCTCCTGGAGCGACTTGGCTGTCTCTGTGGGCACGAGGCGCACGTGGTTGCCGGACGTTGTTGTTCTGGAGAGCTGGACCGAGAGCTCTGACTGGGCGTCCTGGTTGTCTGGCACGTAGGCCTGTGGGTTGTGGTCGAGCGTGTCGATGGACTCGTCGTCTGAGTGCATTGTGTGTGAGTTGTAGTAGTTGTAGTGGCTGTGGAGTAGTAGTGAAGTGTTTTACAAAGCTCTTCAACTAAAACCCCCCTTAACCGCCCATGGCTAACGCCTTTCAAACAGCGGGGGCCCCTGTCTTTATATACGCTCCCCCCAAATCAAAACAAGCAAAGCTAAAAAGGCTCTGGTGGTGGGTTAGCCGCGCACTCCACTTATCACGCGGGTCCAGAGTTCCAGAACTTTTCTTCAGGCTGCTGCTCCGGTGCGCGGCCCACGGCGACGCAGAGCAGGCCTCCGACACTTCAGAAGGTCACACTAAATGGTGTGTACTTACTGCTAATATTACTGCCTATTCATCTATTCATCCACAGCGCTAGTGGTATTAAGCCATTGCCCCAGTGCGCGACTTTGACAGGTTGCTTGTTTGCTCACTCACACTCACCAAATTCACCGCCACACAACAGCCACCACCACCGCTTACAAACAGCGCCCACAAACAGCCAAACACACCGCCCAGCCGGCTCCTCCTGCCTCGCCGGAAACACCATCATCAACACAAACAACCTCCTTCCAACTCCAGCCGCCTGGCCCCCTGCTACTACTGCTACTACGGGACCCCACAGCCGTGCACACGCCGATTTTCGCGCTGGCCCGCGGGTGCTCCCTTCCGGTTCCACGTTCCCGGATCAACGCCAACAAGTCAGCAACAAAATCAATTAAACTGTGTATTTGCTCCTCTACTGCTCCTTCTTGAACCTGTCCAGCGCCTTCTGCGTCGTCTGGATCCGCTTGATCAGCCCCTTGCGCTCCGCCTTGTACGCTCCACGCTTCTCCTCATCCCCAACCTCGCTCACCTCCACCCCGTCCAGCTTGATGAGCTCCTTGAGCATCTCCTCCTGGAAGTAGTTGTACTGGTACTCCCTGTCGTCCGCCTTCAGATCCGCGTAGCCCTCGTAGTACTTGTTCACACCAGGCTCCAGCACCTCGTCCATGCGCTTAGTGGCCTCCTGGAGTTGGAGCTCAATTCGCTGCTCAAGCGTCAACTTGGGCACAACCTTGGCCTTCTTCTTACCCGCTTCAGGCTTGTTCGCCTTGCCCTTGCTGCTCAGGAACAGAATCGTGGAGATCACAAGGAGCGCAGAAACACCCACGCCCCACACCGTATAGTCGTACTCGGCCATTGTTCCCTTTGCGATGATCCTTGTGCTTTGAGGTACTTCGGCGTTGTTGATGAGTCGCTCATGCTGTTTTCATACCCACCGCCAGCTATGGCAAAATTTTTGAACACGGCCACGACTTGCGGGGAGCTTCAACTTCACCTACAATCTCAGTTAATCGTAACTTCTTTAGTGTAATCTGGCCCTAAATCTGAACAGATCCAACCCCTCTTCCAAACGCATTGAAGCTGCTGATCACAACCTTCAGTCTCTCAATGAAGTCAATGTTGTCATCGGCCTGTCTCATCGCCTCAGCGAGCGCCTCTGGGAATCCCATCTCACTCAACTTGTGCACTCTCTCCGACGTACGCACCGTTGGCACCGTGAATGCTGATCTTCTCGATCTCAAATCCCTCAGCGAACTGACACTCTCAGACATTGCGTCTCCCTCGAAATCACGCACGTCAGAGGTATCCTCCACCCCAACCTCACCACCTCTTCTCAAATCGCCAATGACATGCGCCCTCTCCCCACTCCTCTGCTGGACATTCTCCACCCAAGTCAAGTTGATCAACACCCACACACACGCCAACTTGACGCCGACGCTGCTTGCCCCCTCGATCAACGCGCGGATGTGTTCCATGAGCGGCACGTTGCGCACAATCAAATCCCTGCACTCCTCATCAATGATGGCAATGTGCACCACGATGTACACCATAGCCTCCAACGCCTCCTGCGTCGCATCGATTCCCATAGGACACTCACGCATCTTGGCGAGGAGGAAGTCCAACCAGCTCTGCTTGGCCCCTTCGCTCTGTGGGTCCGGCAGGCGTGCCTTGAAGAAGTCGAGGAGGAGCAGCACGTGTGTCTGTGAGTTCGTCGTCAGGTTGCGAAGCACGTGGAAGGCCATCGCTTTGATCTGGAGGTCTGGATGGTTGCACAACTCGATGATCCTCTCTAGTCCAATCGGACCAATGAAGCGCTCGCGCGTGTCAACTTTCTCGTTGTAGATCAAGTGGCGGAGCACCCAGAGCGAGTTGAGCAAGATGTTCTGGTTCTCTGTCGTGTTGAGCAAGTCCGCAATGATGTCCACGAGTCCGCCTTCGAGGAGCGACTTCCGCAGTGGGCTGAAGTCCAACACGACATTGGAGATGATGGCTAGCGTCACCGTCTTGAGGAGGAGCTCGTTCTGGAGGAGAACAAGGTTGCCCGAGAGCTTCGCCATGAGCTCGCTCTCTGGGATCGAGACGATGTCGAGAAGATACTTGACGATGTTTGTCTCCGTGAGCCTTGTGCGGAGCGTCGTGATGCTGCGTGAGAATGATCTGAGGAGGTACGACGTTGACACGGACAGATGGTTGCTCGTCAGGAGCGCGTCGTCATCGACTGACTTCGGGTCCTCGAGATACTTGTGGAGCTGCTCAGCGTGGAACTGCATCACTTTGTCCAGCGCACGGAGGAGATCGTCACTGAGGATGGCGGCTCTGTTGGCCTCATCTGTGGCTGTGACGGAACTGAGAATCAAAAAGGCCGAGCCCAAGTTGTCGAGCTTCTGCAGCGAGAGCGTGGTCATGTCAAGCTTGCCAAACTTGCAAACCACGTCGCAGAACTTGACAATGATGTTGCAGTTGAGGAGGAACTCGTTGACGAACTCGAACTGCAGAGACATCCGGGAAAGAATGTCCAATGGGTTGAACTTCCTCGAGAGATTCAAGTTGCTCGTGTACACCGAAAAGTTGTTTGGATCATCCAAGTTGATCAATTGAATCAAGTATGGCAACAACTTCTTCGCATTCAATCTCTTCTGAATCTCCGTGAGGTCTGAGTTGAAAGAGTAGCACGCAAGGTGGTTGATGGCGGCCAACTTCAGCTCAGGGTCTTGTGCCTTGAGCAAGGAACTGATGACGAAATAGTGCTCCTTCTTCAGCAGTGAGTCAATCATGGATCTCAGTTCAAGCCTTGTAGAATCCAGTTGGAAAATCAAGTGTGAGATGGAAAACAATAATGGTGCAGTGAAGTTGACGAAGAGGATCATCTTTGGTGGTGATGGAACAAACACTTGATCATAGCACTCGGTGTAGATGCTTTGTTTGCCATACGTGTTCTCCAATGCCTTGAGCGGCGCCATGAGTGCGAGATCGAGGATCTTAAGAGTAGTAGGGGTCAACGAGCTCACGTCTGATGGGTTCAAGTGTGGAAGAAGTTTGAAGATGCTCTTCAAAATCCGATTGTGCGTTATCAACCACACGGGATCCCAGCGGAGACCATCCTGGAGCTTCTGCAGGAGCAATCTGTTAAACTGGGCGCCATCTGGTGTGTCAAGGTCCAAGTGGTAGTCTCTTCTTGGTGAAAGCACACTCGAGAGAATGTTGCAGACGTGGATGAAGATGGATTCACTGCTCTCATACTTGTTTGCCACGCGGATGAGAACCCCGAAAAGCCCATACTGGTTGATCAATTTTGGGAGGGACTCAGGGAGGAGAGAAACAGAGTAGACGATGATCAACAGATGCTCGAGCGTGTTTGACTCTTGTCGCTGACCTGTGACATGCTGGTCTATGAGAATGAAGATGGTGTCAAGGTTGGGGGAGTTGAGTAACGCCAGCTTCTCGTCTTCGTCGCCAATGATTGAGAGTCGTAAATCTCGCAAGGCTTCCATGAGCTGCTGCCCGGAGTCTGAGATGTTCAATTCGGGCATCTGGAGTTATCCGCCCTGAGTGGAAGACGTTTTAGTGGGTTGCTGGAGAATGTGGTGGAAGCGAACTGACCCCAAATTCATGAACCGCTCACTCCAGACTCCACCCGTTCACCGCCACACAATGACAGCTGTATCCTAATTCAGATATTTCGCGCTTATCAGTGGCGGTGCTCAGTGCCTGGTGTGGCGGTGCAGCCGGACTTCGGAGACGGGATTGATTGTTCAAGTGTGGAGACCGCTTCCCCCACCTTCTGCCTTGTTGCTGCCTTCGTCATGGGCCACGCCGGGTGGGATCTCTAGATTCCAGCCTTTCCAAAATTTTTTTCCATCCGTGACCCCTCTTCCATGAACGCCACCCACCACCCTCTCAGTGTTGCCACACAAGTGTGCACTTGCACCCATGAGGTTTGTCCAATCTCCAAGGGCCTCTGGAAGAGACCACCAAGGAGTCTACCGCTCCGCCATCAAGGGCGCACTCAACGGCAAGAACTGGTCCGTCAACAAGCTCAAGACAGTCAATGACCGCATGAGCATCATCAGAGCAATCGACAACGCTCACGAGATACTCATTACCGAGCTTGGAGACTGTGACTTGGCAGCCCTGGCCCGCGTTCTGTTCCACCACACCGACGACAACACTCAGAAGTACTACAACAGAACAATCAGGGAGATCAACAGACAAGGAAACAGCTCGTTCACTCGATGCAAGACCATGTGTGACATCCTGACTCTGCTGAGATCTCGCCGTCCAACGGAGTTCCCAGAGCTTGTCGTCACAACACTCAACGAGCTCAAGTTGACCATTCTCTTCGGAAAGATGGAGGTTGAAAATGCCACCCACTGGTTCAACTCTGTCTTGTCAGTGATCAGAACATCTCCAAAGATCACAAATGCACATGGCTTGAACAACCTCTTCCATCAGCTTTCAGAGTATCCAGTGATTCTCGGCTTCGTCTCGGATGATTTGAAGAAAGCGTTGATGCAGTCGGGTTGCATCTCAGCTATTCACCCAAAGAAGTTCCACGTTTGGTTGAATGCTCGTGATAAAGGTGCTGCTGTATGCGCCACAGATGCTGATGATCTGTTCACTAATCCGGATGCCTCTGATTGTACTCCTGTTTCTGCTACAACCCCAGGATCTGAGTCATCTCCACACACAACTGATGCCACCACAGTTGAAGAAACAAACGTCAACTTCACTGCTACAAGTCCACACCCTGACTCTTTGTCAGATGGAACAAAGACAACCACCACAACTGCTTTTGATCACGCTACGAACGATTCCGCCACCACTGGTCTTGCTATCACCCCAACAGAGCCAACCTTCGACATTCCAGAGGAGGTTCCAGCTACCCCAGCGAAGAGAGAGATCATCATTCCTTCAATCATTCCTATGATCCCACCACTCACATCTGCGATGGAAGTACAGCTTCCAATCACACCTGCGCCATCCACACCAACTGCTTCAGTCACCACGGAACCATCCTCGATTGAATCGTTCGACTCAACGTTCTCAACCGATGACTTCTTGGACCTGTCTGGATACTACAGCGATGGAACTGTGATTGAATTCAGCGACACAGATGTGGAGGCCTCATTCATGAAGGAGAGCATGTCATTTGACACTTTGGGCGAAGGAACGCCATGTCCCGTCCGCCGTTCTTCATTTGAATCCTTTGGTCCATACAACGTTGGCGACAGAGTCTTCGTGAATGCCTCGCAGCTCCACTCACTGGATACGGGCAACACACTCGTCATTGACCCACTGTTTGTTGGTCCATTCGAGATCAGTGGAAAGATCTCCGATGAGGTGTACGTCGTTGAGATCCCAGCAAGCTTCAACTGTTGCTGTTTGCTGCCAAAGGATGCTCTTGTCTCCACCCTGAAGTATGAAGACCAGGATACAGAGCGACTCTTGCTGAAGGAGATCAAGAAGCAGTTGAGTGTGAACAAGGAGAAGGGAACTACTCTCATCGAGTACGCTGATGGTACGAGAAGTACCGTCAAGTTGGAGATCCTTCAGAGGGCGCTGAGAATCAGATCGGTATGAATTACTAATGACTAATGTTGCTAATGATTTGCTATGAATTTTTGCATTGCTTCGGAGACTACCATATGGTGCTGTTACTACTAATAGACGCATATTTATTCCAATTCTACTAGACGTGCAATATGGGGTAGTCAGTTGGATAATGTCCGAATTAGGAAGAGTTCCGTATTGCATGCCGAAAAGAGTTACCCGGATCTCAATTTCACCCCATGGGCCATGTGTCAAGCCGCGGTGCCGCACAACGCAGAATCTGGCTCAAAGGCGAAGACTTCATAACAATCCAACTGACAGGAAGAAAGTTCTTCAATCTCACTGATCATTGCTACCAAGATGACGAAGCCACAATCGAATCCATCACAGGTACCCAAGAGGAGCAAGGGAATCTGGAGTGCTCTTTCCACCGCTGCGATCTTGTTGATGGCTCCATCGCTTTACCTCTACAACAACCAGCACGTCATCCACGAGGCCAGAGAGACGATACAAACGGCAACAGCACCATATGTGCCCGAGTGGATCCAACCTGGACAGCACCTGACCACTGAAGAGCCCCCCGTACCGCAGTTTGAGGTGACATATATTGACATTGATGAGGATGAGTACACACGGCTTGGACTCACACCAAACAAACCTATCCAGATCATCCCATTGGGCGGCAAACACGAGCACAGACCGAAGACACTCCACGGAAGATTCCTTCATATCACCGACATCCATCCAGATGAGTACTACAAGGTTGGAGCAAACATTGAGAATGCGTGCCACAGAGGCAAACCCGGAAAAGGCGACAAGGGCGCTTCGAAGTACGGAGATGCCACACTGGGCTGTGACTCTCCTATGATATTGATGAATGAGACAATGGAGTGGATCTCTGCAAACTTGAAAGATAAGATTGACTTTGTGATTTGGACAGGAGACAACATCAGACATGACAACGACAGAAAGATCCCACGTACCGAGATGGCCATTCTTGATATGAATACAAGAGTCTCCGGTATTTTCCACGACCTGTTCCATGGAGGTGATGAGGAGGATCCAAGACACTTTGATGTCCCTGTTGTTCCATCTTTGGGAAACAATGATGCTTACCCTCACAACTTGTTCGCCCCAGGTCCTACATTGCAAACGAGAGAGATGTGGAGAATCTGGCAAAACTTTGTCCCTCAGGAACAGATCCATATCTTTGAAAAGGGTGCATACTTCTTCAACGAGATCATTCCAAACAAGTTGGCAGTCCTATCCATCAACACTCTCTATCTCTTCAAAGCCAACCCGCTTGTTGATTCTTGTGACAATAAGAAGGACCCAGGATACCAACTGTTGAAGTGGCTCGGCATTACATTGGAGGAGATGAGAGAACGTGGCATGAAGGTTTGGCTCAGTGGTCATGTCCCTCCTGTTCCGAAGAACTTTGACATATCCTGCTACAGAAAGTTTGCCATGTGGACTCACGAGTACAGAGACGTCATTATCGGTGGTGTCTATGGACATATGAACATTGATCACTTCATCCCAGTTGATGCACAGAAGGCATACAAGTCATATGAGAACTCTCTTCTTGCCCAGGGTCATGAGATTGATCAAGGCCTTGCACATCTGCTTGCTTATGAAGATGCTGGTGAAGAATACGACATTGATTTGGAAACACAATACCTGATGCAAGGGATGGATATCAATGACCACGACTTGAATGTCGCCATTGCTGCAAATGAAGCACGTGCAATGGGTGGACCTCCAGCCAACAAGGAAGCTTACATGGATTCAGTGAGAGAGACGTTCTATGCTGACATCAAGTCGAGGAAGAAATCAGGATCTAACTATGAGCGTTACTCAATCACCAACATTGCTGCCAGTGTCATTCCAACGTTCAATCCTGGCATGAGAATCTGGGAGTACAACATCACTGGCGTTGAAGATGCTCTCGAACTTGAACGGAAGCCATGGTCTCAATTCTTTGAAGAGTTGAATGTGAAGATTTGGGAGGACGAAGCAGACGAGGACGAGGAAGAGGAAGAAGATGACCATTGGTTTGCCTATGTTGCTAAGAAGAAAAAGAAGAAGGACAAAAAGCAGAAGAAGGATGAATCTCTTCCAAAGCCAATGCCCGAGGGCACACCTCTTGGACCTGGATACACACATCAGACATTCTCTCCACTGAAATTTGTGCAGTACTATTTGGACTTGGAGGCAATCAACAAGGGCGAGAAGCCATTTGAGTACGAGGTCGAGTACACTTCTGACCATGCTCCATACAACATGAAGTCATTGCTCGTTGAAGACTTTGTTAAGTTGGGAAGAAAGTTGGGTGAACCTCTGAAGCCAGAGACCAAGGTCTTCGAGGAGATTGATGCAGCAAAGAAGAAGAGTCGCAGTGACAAGCTCGATGAGCTCTGGGAAACTTTCAAGAAGCACGCATTTGTCAGTTCTGGATACCATGACTAGACGCAACAACATATTTGAGACGATAATGTTATGAAACTACGCACTAGATGTTTAGAGCTGGAAAGAATATTGTAGCGTGAAATCAGAGTCGTCGTGTTTGGAGAATTAGCTCAAACAAGTGGCTTTCTCTTGAGGAAGGACATGATCAGAGTCTTCTCTTTGAACATCATGAATCCGACGAGGAGGGCACCAAGAACACAGTTTCCGAAGAGCTCACTGATGTTTCTTGTTGTTCCAAAGAAGATCAGGTCAACGAGGAACACACCGAAGCCAACATAGAGAATGGCCTTCAAGTCGTTGTCAAATCTCACCATCTCGAACTTGACATTGTTCTTCTTGAAGTAGTGACCCACAAATCTGTAACAATAGGCGATTCTGAGGGCCATGTTTATCATGTTGGAGAGGATGAGACCCTGGAGCGAGTACTTGAGACCTGTAATGAATCCATAGGAGGTGAAGAGGAAGATGATGGAGAAACCAATCATGGAGTAGGTGTAGTTCATAACCTCATTTCCAGACGCAGTGGACTGGTGAACGGCTTCCAAGATACCATTGAATGCCATGAGTGGGATGTACAATGTGTAGATTGGCATGGTATCAGCAACGTGGTTGGACCAGTTGTCTCCAATGAGCTTCTGGATGAGATAGCCTGAGTTCAATGGGCCGAAGATGACAATGAGAAGGGAAAGATAGATGTAAAATCTTGTTGTGGTCTTGATGATGTCAACAGAGAGCTGCATGTTCTTCAGGGATTTGGCGCTCAGGAGAAGTCTTGTAAGGAAGTTTCTCAAACTCTCTTCAAGTGGAGCAAAAACGAGACGAGCAAGCAGAGACCCATAGTTGGAAATCAATGAATAGATACCTTGCTCTTCAATGGTACAGAGAGTATTGATGACCAGCTTGTCACCTTCTGTTAGAAGATGTTTGAATGCAATGTTGAAGAAGACTCTGCTAAAGTGACTCAAGGAGTCTGCATCGAAGTAGTAAGAAGAGTCACCTTTCTGGATTGCAACTGGGAACAGATGGAGCCTGTTAGCATCATGAGAGAGTTTCTTGAAACGCCTGAAGTCCAAATAGTATGCAACGAGAAGGACAGTAGAGTGGACGAGCTTGGCGACGGCAAAGGCCACGATAGCGATTCCATCAATCTCTTGATTTCTGAACCAGAACACAATTCCAAAGTTGGTGAAGCAGCTGAGCGTAACAGCGGTACTTTCGAATGTCGCACGCTTGTCATAGTTTAGGTTGAACTGGTTCAAGATGTAGAATGGCTCGGAGAGGAGTTCGATGATGATGGCTGCCCAGAGGATGCAGAGCGATGAGTTGAAAAGCTCCATGTGTTTGAAGATGTCAGAGATGTGTGTGTACTGCCAAGTCATAAGTCCAGTAGCAATAGGAAGGCCAATCATCAATGGAATGTATGAAATGTTGATGATGCTTTGGAGCGTTGCAAGTCGTGTGCCCTCCATGAGCTTGTTGTGGTCGTACTTGTTCTCCTTCTTCTCGTCAACCTGCTCATCGCCATGATCTTTGATTCTTTGAGCAGTGAGCCTGATCGCTTCTCGACTAAAGAACAGAGATGTGCTCATGAGAAACTCCAAGAATGCATTGATACCGAATGACTTGGGAGAGATGTAGATGATGAGCATCTGATTGAGAAAGAACGTGCATAGCTTCGTGAAGACCTGAGCAACAAGAAGGAAAGTGACTCCCTTAGCCGACTTTGAAAGAAGCTTGTCCGTCAAGGACGACTCCTGGAGACTTTGAAGCTTGCTCATAACAACTGGTGCCCTCTTGGAAGAGCAGCGGACCGTATGCGGAGGAGTTGCAAGGATGAGATTGATTTGTTGTCGCCGCGTCTCCGTTTTTCGGAAGGGTCCAGAGCTGTGCGATTTTGGGATCTCCATGGGCAGAGATATCTTTCGATACAGGCACAGGATTGAGGATAGATAAGAGCAAATATCCTCAAATTACCTAGTTTGAGTATAGGAGAGCTTATATGTGAATTTGTGGAGGCCAATTGCATTATTAAAGGGCATTTTGAGCTCCAAAAGAGATGTCACGTGACTTCTTGTCCAGCTGCGTCAGACAAACAAGCACAATTTCTCGAGTGGAACTCGTCCCTGTTAGCTCAGTCGGTAGAGCGTTCGGCTTTTACGATATCCAGATCTAACAGGAAACCGAAATGTCAGGGGTTCGAGCCCCCTATGGGGAGTTCCACTTAATTTTTTTTTTGAATTCCCAAAATACACGAAAAGGTAGATCTGGGTCACGAGACTCAATTTCTGCTCACCACAGGTTCTAAAACATACTATAAGTGCCTTAAATGTGTAGATTTGTAGCCCGAATGACGCGTGTGAGAGGGCGCGCTTTTTCGGCTTGATCGCGCCGGCACGCGTTCTCCTGCGCAACAGGCGAGAAGATGTTCAAAAGAACCCACCGTGCAACTCTCTGCCTTCACTGGAATAATCTCTACAAAGATTTGTGTTGCTTGCCAAGCTCCGGGTACCATCTCCACCAAAGATTGGCCTTTATCCTGTCTTATTCAGTCTTCAAAGACGCGTCACTCGCTAGTCATTTTCCCGGGCCCCTCCTTCCAATCGCTTCCACCGAACACCCACAGCCTTGCGTCACAAATTATCTTTGACCTGACGCGTTTCTTGTCCCCGGAACACTTCTTCTTGTGCAATACAACACCAGACACATCAGAAGTTCAACAACACAGCTCTCCACACAATGGAGTTCCACGCCGACAAGGCCTTCTTCAAATCTGATACGGTGGACCCGTTCACAAACCTCCCCATCTACGTCTTTGACTCGAACTTCTTACCGAACTTCACACAGACGGACTTCGACAAAAAGACCATCGACACGTTACTAGTCAAGGCCTTCAAGAGAATCATCAGAAGAATCCCTCAAGAGCAATATGCACTGGTATGCTTCACGTCAGGCTTCAAATACTTCAACAGTGCCAACAACACATGGGTCACTGCCCTGAAATGCTTCCAACTTCTTCCAGAAGATCTCAAGTCCAACATGGTCAAAGCATACATGGTCCACGAGTCATGGCTCGTGAGATCCTTCTCCTCCATCGTCACCAACGTCCTTCACATCAAGGTATTTAAGAACAACAACCCACAACCAAACCCACATCCAACAGGGACACCATCTGACCAACGACTCGTGTACTGCAAGGACCTCACTGAACTATCGAAGCATGTTGATATCACAAAACTCAGAATTGGCCTTGAAGTGTACCTCTACGACCTCCAGTTTGCGGAAAGGCTCATCATTCCATACACCATCAAGACAAAGTCGAGCGATTATCAAGAGTACCTTGACCTCATCAATGAGAGAGTCACATCCAGACTACTTACAGAGGGTCCGAAGAACGAACTTGTTCTCACAAAGCCAGGAAATCCAAAGAAGCTCTCGATCCTCATTGATGCTATTGACAGAGGCAATTATCTCGACATGTCACAGTGGGACATCTACGTCATGGGCTCGCTGTATCTCCATACTTTACGAAAGACCGATGAACCACTCATACCAATTGATCTCATCCATCTTCCAATCTCAGATGATTTCGATTACACACTTACGACATTCCAGAGAATTATTCGCAACAATGACAGTCTCGACTTGCTATCCAAGATTTTTGAGATCCTCATCAACATGGCTGAGCATAACGATACCACGAGGCACACTTCAAAATCTCTCTCCAAGGCCATCACACCGGCTCTATCACAAGAAAAGGTCTCGATCAAGACAAACGACAGACTCCTTGTGGGCCAGAGATACATCAAGAACCTGATCGAGAACTGGGACAGCATCATGAGAGCCATTTCAAAGGAAGGGTCAACACAGACATCAAGAACAAGCCTGAAGAAGCCAGTACCACCACAGCCACGCAAGACGGCCAGCTTTGCCTCATCATCATCATCATCAGCCATGCCATCCAAGCCAAAATCTGGAGTAAAAAAGAAAGTTCAGATCCAGGCTCCAAAAACTGACGGAATGGGCACGGACATCACAGACTTTGACTTGGAGATGCCACCACCACAACCACCAAGACCACAACATCACAACTCCATCAGAAATGTTTCTGGAGCGTCTATTCTATCAGTGTCCTCATCAGATTCAACAGACTCGCCTTGCAACAGTCCATCCCAAGATAGAACGAGAGCCGTGAAGAAGTCTTTCTCTACAGACTCGCTTATGGATGACTTGGAGAAGGAGAACAACGGCAAGACTGACAAGGTCCCAGCTGAAGAGGTTGATGATGCCAGAGTCCTCGCAGATGTGACAGCAGCATTAAACAAGCTTCCTAAGGACGCAACACAAAAGAAGAGAAACAGCGTGCTGCTAAAGTTTGCGGATGGTTACTCCTCGATCGAGGGTCAGAAGAAGGTTACGAGACTGGCCAAGCTGTATGAGGAGAGGCTGAAGGGCATCCAGATCATCAACGAGATGGAGAAGTAGCAGTTTTGATTTATTGTTATTGGTTGTTAGACACTATTATGTTTATATACGCACGGGTTAGCCATCGGACAAGCCTTGTGCCTCAGCATGACGCGTGTAAGGATGAAGACAGGTACGCGTCGACGCGTTTGGCAGAATTCGCGGACGCGTACCAAAATTTGGGCTGAATACCTAGATGAACCAGCACCTTCGGAACAGAGAAAAGCACACGCAAACTCACATACAACAGGGCGGCTACACCGTCACAGCTCCTTCTTCATCTACTGCTGCCAGGAAGACCCAGAATCCGCTTTCCACCGGCTGAAAGCACCCACAATTGACCATTGCCGCCGGCACGACTCATAGCGCTGATCATCACACAGCCAGCAAACACCAGGAAGTGATCAGCATTGGCAGCCATGGCCAACTACGACGTGATGGATGACTTCCCCGGGAACTTCACGACACCCCTCATGGTCCAGAAGAACAAGTACACAGAGGACATCTCCCCCACGAAGCCGCTCAACATCAAGGCATCGAGCTCTCGTGAGAAGCTGAGCACCCAACCATCTATGCAATCAATCACCTCCATGGAAACGTCCGAATCATCATCGTCGTTCATTACAGCTATGGATAATCAGTCAGTTGCAGAATCGAAGAAGACAACGCGGTCCGCACTCGAATCCACAGAACCAAAGATGAGCAGCGATGACACGATAAGAGCACAGAACTATCCAAGTGACGATGAGTACTCCTCGCAGGACGAGACCCGCTCAGCAACTGGCCTTGGAATTCACAGACTGTCAATTCGGGATGATGATGCCTTAATGGAGAACTCTCTTCCGACCACTGAGCCAACGACCGCAGACACAGAGTATGGATATAGCTACAACGATGACCCTACTCCAGTTGTTCAACAAGGTACATTCCCAGAGCAACAAACACGTGAGTCATTCATGCCTTCCAAGCCAACAATAATTGAGGAGAAGGTTGATGATGATGTGACACCTGTTCTTGGGTCAAGTGAAGGTGCATTCCCGAAGAGAACACACTTGAACATCAGCCACAACGTCACTCCTGTTCTTGAACCACAGCCAGTGTTACCTGGACTCGAACAGAGGTATTCGCAGCTCAGGGAGGCGAGCTCAAATGAGCACTCGAGGATGAACTCCAACACGGACAACACTGACATTGAGGAGCCAGCCATTGAACAAGCCAACGCTGTTGTTGTCTCACCAGTCAAGACGTCACCAATGAAGAAGACATTGTCATTGACACCAGGATCCAAGCAGAGATCAAGATCAAAGTCGACGAACACCAATGACACATCGTTTAACTCCGATATAAATGACACAACTTACTCTCAAGAGTCGGGGTATCTGAAGTCTGTCAAACAGGATCGTCACAACACAGCAAACCTACTTGGTGCCACTCAAGAAGACGCAGACCCAGAGAATTTCGCTGCTCAGGAAGGTGAGCTCACGTCACTGTTTCTGTACGCTCTCCATGCATTTGATGCTAAGACACTGGAACAATCCAACGATTCTGCTATCTGCCTGTCTTTTGAGAAGGGCGATGTCGTCTACGTTCACACAGTCGATACAAGTGGATGGAGTGAAGTCACACTGATCAAGACCTTCAAGAGAGGTTGGGTCCCAATCAATTTCTTCTCTGAGCTTGTCAAAGAGGACAAAACAATCTCATTGGCCAAGTCAAGACTCCCACTCAAGCTCCTTTTGGTTTCTGCTGCCAAGTTCCTCAGCAATCCAGTTGACAATCCAGAGAATGGCGGTGCATCTTTCTCAATCCATCACATCAATGCTGTCAGAGATGGTGTACGATACTTGCTTGAACGCACTGACTGTCTCTCGAGATCAACACCCATTGTCAAGAAGAAGCCCATTATCCGTCGTATGAGAAAGAGTTTGCTTGCAGATTGGTATTCTCTTATGATCAAGGCAGATTCATACAAGCATTCTAAGAGCCTGGTACACTTGGAGACATTGCAGTTGATGGTTCTTCAGGTTGTTAAGAAGGCTGTTGTGTTCCTTGACATCTGGGGTATTGAATCTGATCTGTTGAATAGAGAAGAGGGCGAGAAGAAGGCCAAACAGGAAGGAACGATGAAGAACAACACACCAATTCTCCCACAGGCACCAATGGCAAAGGAAAGATTGAATGAGATCCACAACTTACTCTTCACCTACATTGGACTACTTCTTGGAAGATTGGACATGGTTGAACATAATCCAACTGGTTGCCAAGTCCTTGAGACCGTGACACACCAGATGATTCTTCTGTTGAGAGAGATCTTGTTCATCAGCAAGTCTTGTGTCCAAATCTTGAACTCGAGAAACAGAAAGATTGAAAACAAGTTTGACGACAACTTGGATACTCTCCTCTCACTGGTCTCCGAGTTGGTTTCCAGTGTCAAGAACTTTGTCACCAAGACCATCACTGAGGATTACACGACTGACACTGTCAAAGTCAAAGATGGCCTCTACTACTATACACCTGAAGGTGATGATTTGATTGGTGTTGTATCCAGAATGACCAGATCAATCTCATTATCAGTCGATAACTGTTACAGATATCTGACTTTGATTGGCGACTTCAGATTGAGTGACGAGAAGAAGTATCCGGACTTCAAAGCAGTTCAAATCAGTCCAGAGCAGTTTATCAAGACGTGTTCAGTTGGTATGATCAAGGCTTTGGACAAGACAAAAGTCCAGGACTTGAAGACGATGAAGAGAAGCAACATCAAGAGACAGTCAAGATTCTCGATGGTAAGATCAGGGTTCAACAACGACACCTCATTGACCAGCTCAGGCTCCAACCTCTTGCAAGAGTTCCTTCCTGACTCCAAGTCATTTATCAGAAACTCTGTTTTCCAGCCATACCTGAATGAGTCGAATGAGTCCTTTGAGATACCTTATGACGCCGAGAACGAGATCAGTCGTGATTCCGATGGACATCTTATTGGCGCTTCTTTCAGAGCTTTGGTGTACATGTTGACAGACGAGCTTCACAAACCTGACCAGTTCTTCATCTCCACATTCTTCCTGACATTCAAGCTCTATGGAACAGGCGACGAATTGATTGAAGAGATGATTGCCAGATTCAATTTGTCCAACAAGTTTGATGCCAATGATGACTATGATGAGATTGGTGAGTACTCTTCATACCAGTCCAGATTGAAGAACAGAAGAAGAATGATCTGCAAGATGTTCCAACTTTGGCTCCAGAGTTACTGGGACTACCAGAACGACTACAACTTGTTGCCAACTCTGATCAACTTCTTCAACGAGGGTATCTCAAAGTACTTGCCAATTGAAGCCAAGAGATTGATTGAACTCTGCTCCAAGTTGACCGTTGTTACACCTACCAAGATCAAGCAGTCTCCAACCATGCAGAGAGTTACTCCATTGTTTGGCACATCTGCCACACCGGGCGTTGATAACACTGGTATGCAGTTGGTTACAAGAAGCTTCTCCGGAGCCAGACACAACTCCACAATCTCACACTCGAGCTCCGTCAGATCGTTTGCCTCGCTGAACCAGAACTTGGATGATGAAGAACACATCTTTGAGGAGTACGAGTTGGCCAAGATGAATGCCGGTTCAAGAAGCTCAATCTTGCTTCCACTTCCAGGACTCAACTTCAACAGCAGCACACTGTTGTCCAAGTCTCAGATCCAGGAGGTTGAAGGATTGGTGATGAGATACAGACAGTGGTTGGGCACACAAAACTGGCCACATGAGAACTATGCTCGCTTCTATCCGGTTGAGATCCACACATTGCTTGGAAAGTGGTTCGATACAGCTCAGACCATCATCCAGAATCCACCATTGAGTGCCATGAACTTGACTGAACTCAACTCTTTCGAACTTGCCAAGCAGCTCACCATCATGGAGTCCAAGATCTTCCTCTCGATCAAGTCAGATGAGCTCCTCAACCAGAACTTCCAGAAGCGCCCAAGATTGTCGCCACATGTCTCACAGTCATTGTTGTTCACCAACTTGTTGAGTGAGTGTGTTCTCGACTCCATCCTTGAAGAAGACCTCCCACTCAAGAAGCGCTCATTGAGGATCAAGACTTGGTTGAATGTTGCCTTGTCGTGCTACTACTTGAAGAACTTCAACTCGCTTGCTGCTATCATCATCAGTTTGCAGAACCATCCATTGTCCAGAATCGAGGAGTTGTGGAGTGCTTTGCCTGACAAGTATCAGAATCTCTTCCGTGAATTGAAGAAGATCATTCACCCATCCAACAACTACAAGGGATACAGATACAAGCTCTCCAAGATCATGAAGGAGGGCGAGACCAAGTCCCCAATTCCAGTGGTGCCATACATCAACTTGTTCCTCCAAGACTTGACTTTCATTCACGAAGGTAACAAGGACTACAGAAACTCGAACTCCTTCTTGAGATCCCGCATTATCAACTTCGACAAGTTTATGAGAATTGCCAAGGTTGCATCCAATGTGGAGTACTTGCAGGTTGGGTATGATGAGACCACGAAGAAGCACAGAAACTCCATCTTCAGCTTTGGCTCAGCCAGCTCGTTGGATGAGAGCTTGTCTCCAATCTTGCCATTGCAGGAATACATCCTCTTGGAGTTTGTGAGAGTGCACCAGTTGAACTTGAGAGACAACGACAGATACTGGACATTGAGCAAGCGCTTGAAGCCATGACTTTATGGACTATTTATGGAATTGATGCTATACAGGACTCTTTTTTGACGATAATTGGCTATGGTAGCAGCGAAGGTTGTGGGTTTAAAGAGACTTGAAAGATAGCAAAGAAAACGCGGTAGGGCCACGCTAATTTACGTCCCGATTAGGAAATCGTGCCTCCGTTTTTGGCAGCTGCCAGCGGAGAAGGAGGCTCGGGCACCACTTGAAATTTAATTCCTCCACACGCTTTTTGTGCACAACACAGGGCAGACAAGAATCTATACACGTAAAATTCGCTACTGGGAAGCCGAGCGAAAGTGCATACTGTTCAATCTCTCCTTTCCACCACTTCCAACCCCCACCAAACACCCCTTTTCCAACCAGCCCACACACACGTTTTGGCCGGCCCTTATCGCACAAGACACAACCCCTCCACCGAGATTGGCCAGCACACACGATGTTCAAGTCCAAGAAGATCGATCCGTTCGATGCCCTGATCAACCCTCCAGTCAAGGAGGAGAAGAAGACGATCTTCAACTTTGCGCTCAAGGCCCCAAAGAAGAAGGTTGCTTCCACCGAAGATGCGGAGGAGGCAGTGGAGGCCAAGGACTACAAGTCGCCATTCAGACGCAACAAGTCCAAGGCCACCGTGGCTTCCAAGATCCATGGTGATGGCATCAAGCTCCCATCCTTGTTCACCGATCTCGAGAAGAAGCACAAGCAGGAGCTCCAGCAGTTGGACCGCGAGCAGAAGAGACTCGAGACGTTGAAGAAGAAACAGGATGAGGAGAAGAAGAAAGAGGAGGAGTATCAGCAGAAGAAGCTCGACGAGGAGAAAAAGAAGCTTGAAGAACTCGAGGAGAGAAAGAAGGCTGCTGCTCTTGAGGCTGCTGGTCCAGCCAAGACTGTCACAGAAGAAACCAAGGAGCTCGAGGCCTCCGAGGCACCAGCCGAGGATGACACTGAGATCGTCGAGAAAGTCGTTGAAGAGGAAAAGCCTCTTGAGGAGGATCCAGACGCCACAATTGATGCTCTTTCGGACCCAGAAGACACCACTGAGGTGCCTGTCACCGCCGGTACCGAGATCACCGAGCCAGAGGTTGCCGAGGCCGTTGCAGAGATTAAGGAAGCAGCAGCAGACAAGCTTGACGAGACTGCCGGGGTCACTGCTGCCACTGAAGAGCTTAAAGATGCTACTGCTGAGAAGTTGGAGGAGACCGCCGGTACCACTGCTGCCACTGAGGAACTCAAGGATGCTACTGCCGACGAGCTCGAGGAGACCGCTACCACCATCGCAGCAGTTGAGGAGATGAAGGATGCCACAGCTGAGAAGGTCGAGGAGACAGCTGTTTCCCAAGACGAGGATGGTGCCACTGAGGCCGTGGAAGAGCTCAAGGCTGCTGCTGGTGACAAACTCGAGGAGACTGCCACTGCTATCCAGGCTGAGAACGAGGAGAAGGACGTTGCTGCTGCCGTCACTGAGATCAAGGCTGCTGCCGGTGATAAGCTTGAAGCTGTCGCTGTTGAGGAGAAGACTGCTACTGAGGATGAAGACGTTGCAAATGCTGTTGACGAGATCAAGGCTGCTGCTGGAGAGAAGGTTGAGGCAATCGCAGAGGAGGAGAAGGCCAAGACTGAGGACACAGATGTCCAGGCTGCAGTCGACGAGATCAAAGAGGCCACTGCTGAGAAGGTTGAAGCCCAGGCCGAGGCTGCTAAGGCTGAGACAACCACCAAGGCTGTTCCAAAGGCCAAGAGTACCAAGACAAAGGCCACTCCAGAGAAGAAAGAGAAGAAGAGATTCGGATTCCTCTCATCTTTCGGCTCCACTCTGGCTGAGATCTCTTCTTCAAACGCCAATGGAGTCAAGGCTGCTGCTGGTGCTTCCAGAAACCCGGTGACTAAGAAGGTTGAGGTCAAGGAGATTCCAGTTGTGAAGAAAGAGACCAAGACCGAGGCCACACCAAAGGTTAAAGACAAGGAGGTGAAGAAGGAAGTCAAGAAGGAGACAAAGAAGCCTGTGGTCAAGAAGGAGGTGAAACAGGAAGCTCCAAAGCCAAAGGCAGCTCCAGTGAAGAAGTCAGAGACAGTACAAGAGAAGATTGATGCTAAGAACCAGAAGCACAAATCGAAGCTCGATGCCATGAAGAAGAAGTCTGATGCCAAGCTGAAGCAGATTGAGACCTCATACGATGCTCAGATCAACAAGTTGAAATCTGAGATCAAGCAGATCGAGGAGAGAATCACCAAGAACGAGACCCACACCGCTTCATTCATCACCAAGGCTAAGAAGTCCCACGAGACGAAGACGAAGGAGCTCGATGAGAAGCACGCCGAGGCCAAGAAGAACTTCCTCGAGGAGACCGAGCAGAAGATCAAGGACAAGACGACAGAGATCGAGGAGTCCAAGAAGGCACAGGAAGACGCTGCGGTGCAGTTGAAGGAACTCGAGGCTCAACAGGTTGAGTCCTCCGAGAAGCTCAAGGTGCTCGAGCAGGAGATCCAGCAGCTCAAGTTCTCCATCAGAGACGAGGAGGACAAGAATGAGGAGCTGACAAAGGAGAAGGACGCCAAGACTGCTGAGATTGATGCTCTGATTGCTGAGAAGGAGAATATTGTCAAACAGATGGAAGAGTACGAGTGCAAGAATGAGCAGTCCAAGAAGGTGATCTCTGACTTTGAGAACAAGGCATACCTCAAGGACATTGACGCCATCAACGCCGAGGTCTCCAAGCTGAACGAGCAGCTCGATGAGACAAAGAAGAAGGTCGAGGACTCTAAGAAGCAGAGAGAGCAGCTCATGGCTGATTTGGAGGGCAAGGAGGGCGACAAGTCCGAGGAGCTCGAGACCAAGGCCAAACTTGATACACTCCAAGAGGAGGCCGAGCAGGTTGACGAGGAGCTCACAAAGAAGGTTGACGCCCAGGAGAAGGAGCTCAAGGATCTCGAGGATGCTAAGGATGCTGCTACTATTGCTGAGCCAGAGACAACTGGGGATGCCGATGCTACTGAGGTGACTGCTACGGAGACCACTGAGGCTACCGATATTACCGAGCCTATGGCTGAGGTTTCCCCAGAGGAGGATGAGTACAAGCAGAAGGAGGCCGATCTGCTGAAGAAGCTCGAGGAGGCTAAAAGTAAGAGGGAGGAGATTGAAGGTGAAGAGGCTGCCACAACGGAGTCTCCTGTTGAGATCGAGGCCAAGTGATTGTGGCATGACCGTTGATATTCCTTCCTTCTGATTTTTGTTTGTTGACGCTTGTCTTTTTGTGAAACTGTGTACTATTGTCGTGTTTACTATATGAATTACTTTTGAATACATACTGGGAGTAGCCGTGTCCCTGGATATGGGCGTGATGGGGCTTAGTGACCGTTGGTAACTCATGCGGACACCAACGTCATACGCTTCGAACTAAGGACCCAAACACTGCAAAAAGAAAGGAGAAGCTCCGCCCATTTTCAGATCAGAAGAGTTTCCAAATTAGGCCACTGGCACTAAGGAGAGACCGAGGTTCATGTATCGGTCATAAGAACGGCGCCACAGCAGAGATGTGACCGGTAGTACGCGTAGCGCGTATAATTAGCGGTCAAGGGCCACTACGAAATAGAAAATAGGCCATGATACGGGGGGCGATGGGCAGCACAGAGGAGCACCCACAATCTGGAATCCAGCATTCAGCATTCAGCATCCACAGGACGCCCACGTTGTACGAGCAGTTGCCTGGTGCCAACATCCGGGGCCTGTGCGTCCTACGGTGACAGATAGCTGAAGATAGAAGATAGCCTGCTGGAGGGTGGATCTGGACCGGATCGGAGCTGTTCTACTACTACTCCGGCCCCAAACCCCAAAGATGCTTATAGGACATAGGACCGGACACTAAACAGCCAAACAGCGGCCTGGTAGAGCCACCACACGCACTCGGAGGCACGGACGTTGAAAAGTTTTAAGTTTACACTCGTGTCCCTGTGTCCCGTACCGTGTTTCGCGAAACTTTCGCGAACTTGTGCTGCAGTCAATTCGTCCCAAAACGGACAATTAATTAGACGCAGGCCAATCAGCGGCCAGGGGAAGTCACGACTTGCGATCGCCACGGCGACGGCTCCACAAAGAGCCAGAGCACCTGGATCAAACAGCCCTGGAGGGGAGGGATCAGACCCTGGGCGATCCATAGGCGCCCTTCCCTGTTGTGACTTGTGGGCGGCTTTTCCAGCTGAAACAAAGCTGTTACAATAATTAGTTGTTGATGCTCATGTTGCGGGGGCGCGAAGACGTGGGCAGGACAGCTTGACAAGACTAGAATTCTGCAGCGGCGGTTTGCGGAGAGCGGGCCCCACCACCTGAGAAAGCTTCGAGATCCCTGAGTAAAAGAAACAGTGGCAGTGGCGAACTCCGGTGGAGACAGATTCTGGCCCACAGCCCCGGAGAGCCCTTCGTAGCGGGTTCTTCTTTGAGGGCCCCCTATCCACGGCGAAAGACTCGAGCCCGCTTTCGTGGCCATAGCGAGTCGCGAGCATGACGGAGCGTCGCGGCGATCAGATCTGGACAAAAAGAAAAAAAAAAAAAGGCAGAGTTGGCGCGATGAGTCGGGAGTTGAAGGCGTGCGCTTTGGTCTTTCGCTGAAATAAAATAATATACATCAATGTGAAACTCCAATGAACATTCTTGAAGTCTTTCTGAGCCTCTGACTCCACCCAATCCCGAGAAAGGCCCCCTCCGCAGCGGCCCGGGTCTAGACCGTTCCGCGAAATGTTGCCCCTGCCCACATCTTCGCCCGCAGTTTTCCGCATCTCGGAAACGGTCCGATTCGGCAGTTTACTGGATCGGGCGGCAAATTCGGGGCGTCACAAGTTTCGGTATAAAAAATGTCAACACCGCACTTTTCAATTTTCCTCGCCTCCTCCAACAACGAACAGCACCCCAACGCCACCGCCGCTAAGAGACCGTCACTCCTTTCACATCCCTCTCTAGCCCAGTGAACTCCTACCGCCCACTTTCCTTAACTCTCCCGGTACACAGCGAATCTCAAAACTCCCCCACACGCTCTTTTCCCACTACGAACAACGATGAAGTACTCCACCGTCTCTGTTCTCGCCCTCGCCTCTTCTGCTCTCGCCAGACCAGTTCACGAGCACCACCAGCACAAGCGTGAGGCCGCCGTCGTCTACGTCACCGAGACCATGGTGCACTACGTCGACGCCAACGGTAACGCCATCACCCCAACTTCCACCGCCACTGCCACTGCCTCCGCCACCCAGACCACCGAGCTCCTCACCGCCGTCTCCGACGTCCAGGTCGACGCTGCTCAGCAGGAGGCCACCACTGTCGCTGACGAGGAGTCTACCACCTCCTCTGCTAAGGCTTCCACCACCACCTTGGCCTCTTCTACCAAGGCCTCCTCCACTGCCACATCCTCTTCCGCCAAGTCCACTGCCACCTCCTCATCTTCTTCTTCCTCCTCTTCTTCTATCGACGGTGACTTGTCTGACTTCTCCGACCCAACTGAGGAGTTCGAGGACGGTACCATCAAGTGTTCCGCCTTCCCATCCGGCCAGGGTGTTATTGCCCTTGACTGGATGAACTTTGGCGGTTGGGCTTCCGTCATGGACATGGATGGTAACACTGCCGACTCCTGTGAGGATGGCTACTACTGCTCCTACGCCTGCCAGGCTGGTATGTCCAAGACCCAGTACCCATCTGACCAGCCATCTTCTGGTATCTCCGTCGGCGGTCTCTACTGTAAGGATGGTTACCTCTACAGATCCAACACCGACTCCAAGTACTTGTGTGAGTGGGGTGTTGACGCTTCCTACGCCGTTAACAACGTTGACCAGGACATTGCTCTCTGCAGAACCGACTACCCAGGTTCCGAGAACATGAACGTTCCAACCCTTGTTTCTGCTGGTTCCAAGAAGCCAATGTCTGTTGTTGACTCTGACAACTACTTCACCTGGAAGGGTGGTAAGACCTCCGCTCAGTACTACGTCAACGACGCTGGTGTCTCTGTTGAGGATGGTTGTATCTGGGGTACTGACGGTTCCGGTGTTGGTAACTGGGCCCCAGTCGTGCTCGGTTCCGGCTACACCAACGGTATCACCTACTTGTCCATCATCCCAAACCCAAACAACGAGGACGCTCCAAACTACAACCTCAAGATCGAGGCCACCGATGGCTCTTCTGTCGTTGGTGACTGTACCTACATTGACGGTGTCTACTCTGGCTCCGGCTCAGACGGTTGTACCGTTTCTGTCACCTCTGGTTCCGCCAACTTTGTCTTCTACTAAGCTTGTCGCCTCCAGCCCAGCATCTTTGATTGATGGTTTGAGATGGCGTCTATGAAGATCCTTCTCATGATTGATTATGTTTGCTTATGACTCTTCTTTTTTTACCTCCCTCTTTTATCACTTGTTTGGTCTTCTTTCACGGGTTTTTACTTTCAAGACCATGGCTTTGCTGCTCATGGTCGACTCTTACAGGCCCCAGGACACTCGTGGTCACTGGGTGCTACACTTTTGATACCCCCTCTTTGCCTCTTTTTTTATCATCTTTTGTGGACTCTGTTTCTATATCTACGTGGTATGTTTTCTTTTGTTGACAAAAACGGTCGAGAGCCACTGTTGCTACTGTCGGATGCACTATGCTTTGCCGGGGTTTTTACTTGATTGTCTATTCTATGCTGGATTATTTTTCTACTTTGTCTCAATCTTGTAGCATCTTGAAACCTGGTGGAATGTGATTGCGTGCCTGTCGAAGGGGGGTGGTGCCTTCGTTGTAGGAGGTTGTGAAGAAGCGGAGCCTCACAAGGCTTACGAAGGCGGCTTCATCAAATGCGGAGTTGTTTTGGGCTGATACTTGGCAAATATCAAGGCTTATGACATCAGAAGCCTAATAATTATATTCAAATGATCAACAATTACTCCAACTTCCCAGTTTTCTCAACATATGCGCACCATCTATCTCGTTTGGGAATCGCTTCCGAATCGGGAAATGTAATTGGCTTTGTTTTCGCGCCTTGACACGACAACGCGGACGCGTCGAACGCGAAAGATTTCACCAACTCCACTTTCACTCTTCTGAGTTCTCTAAGAAACAAAACTTATCAAACAAAACACACAAGACACACACATTTACAGAGCCATGTCGTCTCCAGCAACATCGCTCCCGCCATCCTCCATCGCGGCGGCCCCATCGCCTGCCAACCCGGGCTCGCAGCTCTTCACCGACGTGACGGCCAACCTGGGCGAGATGAACCTCGACGACCAGGGAAACGAGCCGATCGAGCGAGTCAACAGAAGAAACCTGAATGCCATCAAGAAGATCACGGACCAGACCGCGGAGAAGGTTGCAGAGGCGTTCGAGGAGTTCCTGGAGGATTTCACGCTGGTGCAGCCCCTCGAGCACGTCTCGCAGATTGACAAGAACTTGCACGAGCAGTTTGGTGGAAAGATCTACTTGGCCAAGCTTGAGTCCATGAAGCAGAACGAGACAAGCTCCATCTTCATCGACTACGACCATCTCCTCACGAGAGAACACGGTGTGCTCGCGGCAGCCATCACAGAGCAGTACTACAGATTCCTCCCATTCCTCCAGAAGGCGCTCAGAAAAGTCATCAAGAAGCACGTTCCTGGTCTTCTCAGAACAGGCCTTGGAGCAGGTGGTGACTCTGAGTTTGACAGCAATGAATCCACCGCCTCTTCATCTCTTGGTAACGCCGAGAGAGTGTTCCACATTGGGTTCTACAACATCCCACTTGTGCAGAAGATCAGAGACATCAGAGCAGACCAGATCGGCTCATTGCTCTGCATTTCCGGTACAGTCACCAGAACATCCGAAGTGCGTCCAGAGTTGTATAAGGCCACATTCAGTTGTGACATGTGCAGAGCGGTGATTGAAGGTGTCGAGCAAGTGTTCAAGTACACTGAGCCAACGCATTGTCCAAACCCGCAGTGTCCGAACCAGTCCGTGTGGACGCTCCAGATCCCCAAGTCACAGTTCACCGACTGGCAAAAGTTGAGAATCCAGGAGAACGCCAGTGAGATCCCATCAGGCTCCATGCCTAGAACTTTTGACATCGTGCTCAGAGGTGACATTGTCGAGAAGGCCAAGCCAGGTGACAGATGCAAGTTCACCGGAACACCAATCGTCCTTCCAGATCTCTCACAGTTGGGCTTGCCAGGTGTGAAACCAGCCGCTATCAGAGAAGGCCAGAGAAACGAAGGTCTCAACGGTGGTGTCACTGGTCTCAGTGCCCTTGGTGTCAGAGACTTGACTTACTCCATCGCATTCTTGGGTTGCTACGTCTCTTCTCTCGTGAGTAACGGTGCTGGAGAGAGTTATGAGGATGCCGGTGACGAGACGCTGGATGCAGACCAGGAGCAGTTCTTGGACAGTTTGACTGATATGGAGAAGGCTGAATTGAAGGAGATGTTGGAGGATGAGCATATTTACTCCAAGCTCACAAACTCCATCGCACCGGCTGTGTATGGACATGAGATCGTCAAGAAGGGAGTCTTGCTCCAATTGCTGGGTGGTGTACACAAGAGAACTGTGGATGGAATCAAACTCAGAGGTGATATCAACTTGTGTATCGTTGGTGATCCTTCCACTTCCAAATCTCAGTTCTTGAAGTACGTTACGAGTTTTGCACCAAGAGCCATCTACACCTCTGGTAAGGCTTCTTCTGCTGCAGGTTTGACTGCTGCAGTTGTGAGGGACGAGGAGACTGGCGAGTTCACCATCGAAGCTGGTGCTCTTATGCTTGCTGACAATGGTATCTGTTGCATCGATGAGTTTGACAAGATGAACGTGTCTGACCAGGTTGCCATTCACGAAGCCATGGAACAACAGACAATCTCCATCGCCAAGGCAGGTATCCACGCCACACTGAATGCCAGAACATCCATCTTGGCCGCTGCAAACCCAATTGGAGGAAGATACAACAGAAAAGTCAGTCTGAGAGCCAACTTGAACATGACAGCTCCCATCATGTCGAGATTCGACCTGTTCTTTGTCGTCTTGGATGACACCAATGAGAGAGTTGATACACTTCTTGCCAGTCACATTGTCGATCTCCACATGAAGCGTGACGATGCAATCCAACCACCATACAGTGCCGCCAAGGTGCTGCGTTACATCAAGTACGCCAGAACTTTCAAACCAAAGATGAACAAGAGGGCAAGAGCGCTGTTGATTGAGAAGTACAAAGAGCTCAGAGCTGACGATGCACAAGGTGTTGGAAGAAGTTCATACAGAATCACAGTGCGTCAGTTGGAGTCCATGATCAGATTGTCCGAGGCCATCGCCAGAGCTTCTTGTTCCAACGACATTAATGAGACTATCATCGGAGAAGCTTACGACCTGCTGAGAAAGTCTATCATTAGGGTCGACTTTGACGATGTTGATCTTGAAGATGATGACGTTGCTGGTGATGATGACGATGACGACAACGATGATGATGACAACAACGACAACGATGACCGCAGAGATGACACTCCTCCAGACGAAGGTCCAAAGAGTCCATCACCGGAGCATCGTGCTGAGCCAGAGACTCCTCTTCAGGCCCCAAAGCAGGAGAAGAAGCCAAAGAAGAAGATCACTGTGCCATACGAGAAGTTTGTTGAGATCAGAAACTCGATGGCCTACAGCATTGCCCAGGACAAGAAGAGTGACGGGCCTGGACTTGACGCTGGTAACTTGATCGATGCCTACTTGGAAAGCATTGAAGACAAGATCAAGACGGAAGATGAGTACTGGGAAGAGCGTAACTTGGCCATCAGAGTGCTGAAGCGTCTGCAGAAGGACAGAACTTTCCTGGTGATGAAGGGTACTGTGGACATTGAAGGGTTGACCGATGAGCAGAGGGAGGAGATGATCAACTCTGCGAGATCGGTGTACGACATCAACCCGAACAATGCGATTTACGACTTCTACGGCGGCGACGACGCAGAGCAGGAAGAAGCAGAAGAATGAGCTTGCTGCTTTGAATAACTTAATGAATGGAACTGGTTTTAAGAGACAGAAACACGTACTCTCCAAGTTTAATACCCAAAATAGAGAAGAGAGGAAACTCAGAGCTCTCGGTCCCCGCTCAAACGCCGCGACCATGAAAAAAGCCGGTGAAAAGGCGTCGAAGCTGCTTTGCTCACCACTGGAAACTCAACTGGACATCGGCCATTAATTAAGACACTCGCAATGTTTGGCAGACTCAGCTCACTGGCTCGCACTCAGACTCCCCGCTCGCTGCTGCTGCTTAAACAGCCATTGCCACACACACTGCCACGCGCCTTCTTCGCCACCTCGACGCGGTGCTGCAACTCGGCCACCTCCGCCAACAAGAAGGGCTCCCAAGAAGGCCAGAAGAAGAAGACGAAGAAGGATGGAATCCCACTTTGGGCCCGTGTCAAAACAGCCTCGACATTCGCAGTGGCCACTACCGTCGTGGTGGGCGCTGTTGGCCTCGCAGGCCTCACCATCTATCTCCTCGTGGCTGAGATCGTGCTGCCATCAGGAGACACACAGGTGTTCAACAACGCAGTGAGCCTGGTTGAGAAGGACACCAAGGCCCAGGAGCTCCTCGAGATCCAGCCTGGAACAAGACTCAAAGCTCACGGCGAATCACAGGGGAATGGATGGACAAGAAACAGAGCGCTTACTTCCAGCCGTCGTGTTGACAAGTCTGGTAAGGAGCATCTCTACATGAAGTTCCACGTGGAGAGCAAAACCAAGCAGGGCACAGTGTTCCTCGAGACGGTCCAATCAGACGCTCTGCACCCAGAGTACGTTTACATCTACATCGATGTCCCAGGAGAGAAGAGACACTACGTGATTGCCCCTCCAAAGCCCAAACTCTTACAGCTTGGAACAACGAGCGGTTCAGGCAAGGGCTTCCTGGGTGTCAATTGGGGACCGAAGACATCCTAAACAATGTATATAATAGCGACACGAGGTCACGTTTCATCACAAATATTCAATCTTCACTACATATATAACCTTATCATCTCTATACGTATAAAACCATGCTTGCCATTAGACCATGACACTTTCAGAAGAGCATCGTAACAAATCCAACGAAGACGAAGGCAACACCAACCTCAAGGAAAACATTCTGGTAGAACAGTCTCTGAGCTCCGCTTGTGTCAGCACCAAAGGTACCGTTGCCACTGGTGGTGGCACCTTTACCCTTCGACCCTCTGATAGGAGAAGATTCGTTGTATGGGGTTGAACCAGATTCAGTCGATGTCTCCTTCTTCATTCTCTCATGAGCATCGCCAACTTCGCTCAAGAACTCGGAGCATGTCTGACCCGTCAGAATGACCTTGGAATCCAACTGGTTCTTCGTGGCAAGTGATCTTGACAGCTGTGCGATGCCCTGGAAATCGCAGCCATCTGACTTGCTTCCATGCTGCTTGTAGATCTCGTTCAAGACATATGATGCCTTCTGATACGCAGAACAATCAGAGAAGGCACCGTAATACCCGGACTCACCATCACTTGTGATCTCAGAGCAGTCAGTCTCACCACAGGCGTACTCAAAGATCTTGGAGTAGTCAGTCTTCTTCACACCGGTGGAGAGCTTGCACGTCAATGTACTCTCCATACAGTCACACTTGACTTGATCTGGGGAGTTTGGAAGTGTAGACGAGGCCTTCCAGCTGGAGCTTGTACCAGGGCAAGACACGGGAGATGTGCTTTTGGAATTGATGGAGCTCTTGTACTGATCATAGTCTGCCCCTTGTGGTATGGCTCTGAGGTAGGCCTTCTGCAAGCTGTGATAGTCTGCCAAAGGAACGATGTTACCGTCGCTGTCCACCAGAACAACGCCATACTCATTTGGCTCCTCGAAGTACATGTAGGCCAAGCCTCCAGACCAGACATTGGTCATTAAGTGACTGAAGAGTGCATCAACCTCAGTGAATGGTCTTGGTCTCTCCAGGTTACAGCCGAACTCTGAGAAGAACACGGGGATTGGCGAGTTCTTGAACTCCTCTGTTCTCTCCTTGTATCCACTGGTGTAGAAGCTGGAGTAGCCACACCACTCGTACATGTTGATGCCATAGAAGTCAGCGAAGACATCGCCACAAGCGAAGTAACTTGAGAGGGCTTCTCTGGTCTCGGCATCGTCGTTGGAAGCATAACCAACTGGAATGTTTCTGTAGCCCTGCTCCTTGATGTACTCTTTCGTGTCTCTGATGGCAGACTTCACAAATGGCGAGGCGTTGGTGTTGGACTTGTCGTTGGTGACCTCATTACCTGCAAAGAAGCCCAAAACGTTGTCGTACTTGTGCAATGAATCAACGACGGCCTTGTATCTCAGGAAAAGCTCCGTATCCCAACTTGGGTTCTTTCTGTTCACACTCTTGTCAGGCTCGCTCAAATCGGCCATCACGTAGATACCAGCATCGGCATAAGCTTGGAAGCACTCATCATGGTCCTTGTCTGTGTCAATGGCGTAGACTCTGACAGTGTTGACACCCAAGGCGGACAAGTAAGGCAAATCTCTCAAACAAAGTCTCGTGTCAGCCATAGGGTCGATGATGGTCAGCCCGTCGTAGGAGATGGCAATAGCATCATTGGTGGCTCTGCTTGGCTGATATGCAATACCTTTGAGATAGAACTGCTCTTTCGTGACAGAATCAAAGAACTTTCTTCCAACGATCTCAATTGGGTTTGCTGTGCTAGACTTGACATGAGAAGGAGCCAGCGGGAAGGTCGTGTTCACGGCGGTTGTGGCAGCAGTGGAGAGAGAGCCCGAAGCCTTCGATGGAGCAAGTGTCTGTGGCTGGACAACACTATCTGGGAACTTCTTCAGTGTAGGTCCTCCAATGACGGCAGCCTGGGCGGTAAGCAGCAAGGCGAGGACAGTGAGGCGCTTGATCATGGCGGCAAGAAGACTCGAAGTGTTGGCGTAAGTTCTGAAGCTCTGGGAAAGTTAAGCACGGAGGACATCATTTCAGAGAGAGAGCGAAACATGTCCTTTGAAGCCAGAGAAGACACAGTGTTTGTTGTTGTTGTTGTTGTGCCACAAAAACGAATGGAATAGTTTGTTAGCGGGTCTGGCTTCCCGCGCACCACTGCTGGTGTGCGGATGTTTGGTTCGCGCCACACCTCACCTCTCCGCTTTGATTGGGATGCGCTACGTTACAAAAGAAACCTCCAAGGACCCATCAGCCTTTAGATCTGTCGTATACCCAGCAAGAGTCATGAGAGCAACGTGGTGTGTGGTAGCTGCCGGCTACTGCCAGACACGCACCAGTATTTACTGCTGTTGAGTGGCAGGAACACCGCGTTCTCCAGATCACCTTCTCTCTTCTGACTGAGCGCTCTCAAGTTGCAAAGTCCGAGTGTTGTTTTGACGTGGGAAGAGTCGGTCAAACCTGGAAACTATGGCCATGCGAATGACTTGTGAGGATAATGTGAAAGCTTTTGCTGTGCCATAGCTGTCTGTGCCCCTTGTATTATATAGTGTAGGTCTTCTGGTTACGTAAGCAAAGTTTCTCGAAATATTTTGAGCCGATGCAATTTGCCCTTCAACTTCACCACAACAACAGAGGAAATTAACACGAACACAGTCGTCCAGTCTAGAAGAGACTCACAAAGGCGTCATTCCACACAGCCATGCCTCCGTTCCGCAACCGCCTCGACCGGGACCACCTCCACAGCCCCTACCAGCGCCAGGGCAGTGCTCCTCACTCACCAGCAACAAGAGCACCACCAAACACACCGGGCTCCATCTTTTCCAAAGTGAAGCGAATGTTCTCTCCTGCCTCATGGAAGAACCCGACGGCCGACGACTCCCTCGCTGACTTTGACGAGTCTGACGTTAGTCTCCAATCCTTCCAATCAGACGCATCACGAATCGTTCCAGCCACCGACGAGGCGCCAGGCCTGCGAACTCATCCATCACTGATGCGCATACAGAACAACAGAGGCGTCTCAGAGTCTCCGAATGCAAAGTTGGCCAAGTTCTTCGCTAACAAGGGCGCAGAGCCTTTGTCTGAAGTGGAGATGGAGGGCGTCCGTGCGCTTCTCTCACAGACCGGCTCAGCGCCAAATTCACCACAGACACCTAAGGTGGCGAACGAGTCTGCTAACGAGGAGTCCAATGACAGCATTGTTCTGAAGGCTGATGGTGCAGTGTCTCCGTCATTGACAGCCACACCTTCCTTCAAGGCAACATACAACGACACTGTTGGCTCTCACAACGTTTCTATCACTTCCAACCCTACGCCAAAGAGGAGGGTCTTCGATTACTCAGGCTTCCCATCACCTTATCGTACCGCACGACTCAAGAGATCCACATTTGCTCTAAAGCAAGAGTACGAGAAGAAGCAAGAATCTGATGAGAAGAGCAAAGAGGAGCCCGAGCCTGAGAAGAAACTTTCAAACACTGCATCGGCGCTTCTCTCATTCATCTCTGACAATGGCGAAGAAAACAAGAAGGACACCAAGAAGGATGAAGATGAGAAGAAGGAAGTTGATTTCACGAATCCATATGCCAGAACAAAGAGAACGCCACGCTCTTCGCTCGCAAAGAAGCCATCTCCACTCGAACAACTCGAGCGTACCTTTGCTTCTGAATCACCACAGCCATCCCCACAGCCTCCAATTGTTTCGAAGCACAAGCCACTCAAACCATCATCTCTTAGAGAGAGCGTCATTATGGCGGATGATGTCCACAAGACTTCGGATGATCTGGACACGAGCATGAAGGATGATGAGGAGGTGGAAGAAAAGGAGTCAACCAAGAAGCAAGTATTTGGATTTGGAAGTACACAAGGTTTCTCTCTTCCAAAGACTACCCATGCAGAAAGCACATCCTCTGTTGCTGATACCGAGATTGGCTCTTCTGCACCTTCGACGTTCACATTCAAACCAGCATCACAGAAGGTTGAGGAAAAGAACCAGAAGGAGAGAGCAGATGATACCCACACTAATCCTCAATCATCATCGATGACGGCAGGGACTGCATTTGGTTCTTCTGAGCCACTATTCGGAAACTCCAAGACAAACTCAGAACCAGCATTCAACATCACCACTGGATCGGACAACAAGAAGGATGACGAAGTTGTCCAGAATGAGACTGAGACGTCTCTTGTTCTGAAGCCAAAAATGGACATCGAGACGAATGGCCATTCAGAACCGGTCGCACCAGCATTATTCACACAGTTTAGATTCCCGGGAGCTGAAGACGTTGGGTTTACAATCAAGGACGTGGATGAGTCAAAGGTGACCGTTTACAGGGGTCTGTTTTCCTTTTAGGTTGAGCTACTATAAAAGCATTTCATTGACTTGTAACAGAACACCTTGTAGATAACTACGGAGAACAACGCCTTGAAACAATTCTGTACTATTCTAACTACCAACTCTTTAATCATTCAGATGCCCACTTCCAGTGCTTTCCCTCAAAGGAAGCGTAGCACATGAACTCGTTGCTCAGTCCGTTGGCGTGCTCAGGAAGGAAGGTGGTTGGCTTGGTGTCTGGGTATGCTTCTCTGATCACGTCCCTCATTCTCTCACCTGTGCACGAGATCAGTCTGTACTTGGACACACCGTGTGAAGTTTTCGATGTCTTGTCCTTGGAAAGCAGAGCGTATGCAGACTGGGAGGACTTCTTCTGGCACTCTTCTTCAAGGAAGGGTGGATCAATCAGAAGTCGGTTGACCTTGCCCTTGATTGCTTCTGGAACCTCGAGCGGATGATTGTAGTCGTAGAATCCAAACTTATCACCTGCCAGCGCGGAGAATCTCTTATCAAACTCCAAGAGCCATATGTTCTTTGTTGGGAGCGAGTCGGCATCACGCTTCTTGATGGCGGCGTAGACAGATGGAGCGCTCGCAATACAGATCACAGTGTCCTCATCTGCCCCGTCTAGAAGCTCATCAGCGAGGATATCCGCAGTTTCATCAGAGTACTATCATATTGGTTAGTATGATGCCAGAAAGGGAGCAGGGCAACATGGATACATACCCAGAACTGAGAGAGTTGCCAGTCTTCCTGGAACAGAGCCATACCCTTCTCTTTGATGAGCTGTGAATCGTCAAACTTCTTCTCGGCAGCCTCCTTGAGTTGATCGAACTCCTTCTGACGCTCCTCTGCCTCTTTAGTGAACTCCATCAGAGCAGCGAGTGTGCTGGCTGAGAGCTGTCTGTTGGTTGGTGTTAGCAAGGCGGTCTGCGATGGTCACACAGCCCGAGAAGAGGGCCATGCTTTGACTCTTGATTGGGTATACTAACAGATCTTCATCGTCTGACATGATTACGACTTCTTTCGACTGTTTCAAGTCAAATTTTTAAGGACAAACCGTCGTCTTCGAGCTCATCTCTTCATGACGTAGCTCGGCCACAAGAAAAAAAAAGCGCGAAAGATCACCAACTCTCCAAAGGCTGCAGAGAAGGACAACAACAAACAACGCGACACTGTTGAACAAACCACAGTTCATCAGCAAGTAAAAAGCTCAATATGGTGAGTTCCATTGACAAATAAAGGCTCCATGAAAGACTTACTGACACCTCACCACAGAATGCCATCTACAACCACGCTGTTAAGCAAGTGAGCACGATACGGAAGGACCTCGCAACCTTTGAAGCCAACGTGTCCTCAGCCCCAGCTTCTCTTTACGGCTCTATCGGGGCCAATCTGGCACAGTTGAGCAAGACTGTGGATGAGTATGAGCGAGTTGCCAAGAACGAGCCTGATGACACCAAGGCTCAGAAGGCGGAGACAAGGATTGCTACATTCAGAAACGACATCAGCGAAGGCCGCAAGAAGCTCCAGGAGCTCAAGTCAAGAAAGGATGAGCTCACACAAGAGGCTAACCGATCAGAGTTGATGAGAAGAAATACACCCAAGGGCGCCGTGAGCGATAATCCGTTTGACTCGGCGACTTCAAGCAACGCAGGAAGTGGAATGGCCCAGGTTGATGGACTCTACAAGGAGAAGAACTCACTGCAGAGGGGCAACGCCATTCTTGACGATATTCTTGAAATGGGCCAGGCTTCTTATGAGGAGTTGGTTTCTTCAAACAGGATCTTGCAGGACATGCAACAGAAGTTGACTGGCACGCTTGGAACGCTGGGTGTGTCACAACAAACAATCAGAACAATCGAGAGGGCAAGTACGAGGGATAAGTTCATCTTCTTCGGCGGTGCCTTCTTGCTCTTCCTCACACTCTACATGATGCTGAGATATCTGAGATCGTGATTCTTGGACTATGAATGATACTGCACCGGTTCAACATCATCGTCATGAGCACATGCAACGCTACCACTGTCCACATTGCAACGTCCATCTCAAGTCGACGGCAACCTTGATAGCTGTAATGAATACAGACCCTAATTAGTTGCATACGAAGAGTTTTAAATAGACCGATAGTAAATTATAATAGACAAAAGTGAGAAAAAAAGTTGGAATGGAAACAATGGTTTCTGCAGAAGATCAAATCACCAACTGGACGACCATCCTTGGAAAGAGGCAAATTTCTGTATAAATAACCCCCAAAGCATGCTCAGACACAAGGCCAGGCCAATCAACAGAAGGCACCCATATCTGAAAGCCAACAGAAACCGAATGAGAAAAAAGTCACCACTCCTCTAGTGTACAATGTATGTGTCACCACTCAAGCCTTGGTAGACCAGGTGGATAATGATGGAGTGGAAGTGTAGTAGTGTCCGGAAGAAGAGAATGATGGACCAGTGTCGTTGTTACCAGTGTTGTTAGGCTGGATGATGTTGTGGAAGACACCGGTAACCTTCAAGGAGCTCAAGTTGCCACCAACCTGCTTGGAAGCAACAGCTGGGCCAACAATACAAGCAGCAAAGATGATCAAGATCAAGATGAACAAGGTCAAGTACTTTCTCACCATTCTCTTTCTCAACTTAGCCTGCTTCAAGGAGTAGATTGGTGGACGGATCTGTCTGGATGGCTTCAACCAGAAGAGCATAACAGAGTGCCATCTGTCAATGAATGGAATGCAGACCAATGGGAACTGACAGAACAAGATGATGTGACCAAGAATGAAGTCAGCAGCAAACTCAGACAACTCAATGGTCTTAGCAGCAAACTCTCTAGATGGCTGCGTGAAGGCCATCCATCCCATACCCTTACCGTACCACTTACCGGTCCAGAAGGCAACGTTGGCATTGTCGTTCTTGAACTCACGAGTCAAGAGGAAGACAGTCATCAACTTCAACACGAATCTCTGGCAGTGGACAACAGCACACATACCAATCAACATTCTGGCGAAGTTGAAACGCTCAAGAACCCACATGACGATGAAGAAGACAATGTGGACGACAACAGCAACACCGTGAGCGAAGCCAGCCATGACAGAACCAGTCTTCTTGCAGCACATGCCAAGAAGTGGACCAGCACAACAAGACAAACCAAGACAGATCATCAAAACACCCATGTCAATGACAATTGGAGCCAAAGTACAGATGATAAGACGGAGAACAGAGTTGACAGTCTCAGCATCCTTGACACCAGTCTGGGCGTTGATGAAGGTGAAGGCAATGAAACAAGCAGCAGCCATGACAGCAGTTGGCAAGACATCAGCAGACAAGATGTTGGTTCTGTGAGCTCTCTGAGCATCACCAGCAGCCTTCTCAGACTCGACACCCATGACTCTTCTCTTGAAACCAGTGACTCTGGATCTGGACATACGGATGTAACCAATCCAGGAGTTTCTGTGCCATTTGTTGTTACCTCTGGTCAACCATCTGATGAAGTCTCTGTAGTCAATGAAGAAGTCCTCCCAAGAGAACTGGTGTGGGTTGAAGACGAATGGAGAGAACATCAAAGAAGAGAGAGAAGCCCAGAACCAGAGCAAAGCTGGCTGCCAGTGAGCAACTGTACCAAAGAGAATCATCAACATGGATCTGGCACCAACGTAGATGGCAGAGTCAGCAAATCTGGAGTAGAGAACAGAGAACGGAATACGGGCAGTGGCGAAACCACGACCAGTGGAGATGTAACGAGCACCACCAATAGCCATATCGTTCAACAAGGAGGAAGAGTAGATCTGACCAACAAACACTTCAAACATTGGAGACAAAGACAGAATGTGACGGAAGAATCTCTGAGCAGCCTTCCAAACACCACGCTCAATCAGCTCTTGAACAACAATTGGAATGAAAGAGATGAAGAAGACAATGAAGATGGACAAGGTGTAACGTCTGACCCAGTCAATGGCTGGAGACAAGTTGTAACAACCAATTGGGTAGAGAATATCAGTGACTGGTTTGTTTCTGTCGTAAGAACAGATGATAGACTCATGAGCCAAAGAGTTCAAGTTCACCAAAGTCAAACAGAAGGCCTGCAAGGACATCTGAATGAACAAGTTGTTCAAATGGAAACCAGCGTGAGCATAGTAGAAGGACAAGAATCTGTCAAGTGGCAACTGTGTACCCAAGTAGTAGTACTCACGACACAACATCTGCTCACCCATACCAGCACCAATCTTGGTTGTGAAGTTCAGAATGGAGCCGAAACCCAAATCTCTTCCCTTACCACACTGGAAGTACTCAGAATGTTTGATACGACCACCACGGAGCATAGCAGTCATACCAGCATAGATATCTTCGTTCAAATGCAATCCCTTCTGAGCCTTGGAGACACCACCTCTTGTAGTCATGAAAGTGGCGTTCACGAAATCTGGATGACCATAATGGAGCTTACCACCAATCTGAGACAGAGTTCTGGCAAACAAGGTACCGAATGTCTGTTCCTTACCAGCAGCAACGTCACCAAGAACACCAGAGTTCTCCGAGAAGATGTACTCTCTGGCACCAACAATGGCAACTGGGTGGTTCTTGGTCTGTTCCTCGTAACTCAAGTTTGGAGCGTATGGGTTGACCTGCTCAACGTTCATCTCCTCAAACTCAGCCAAGACAGATCTGATCTTGAGACACTCTTCCAAGTAATTGTCCTGGTTGGCATCAATCAACTGGATGTACTCACCTCTGTAGAAAATCAAAGCATGGTTCTGGTTATCAGACTTACCGTCACCAAGAATTGGGTTACCAGACAACTGAACTCTGAACTTTGGACGACGACGACCGTTCTCCAAAATCTCACAGTGACCATCAATCAAAGCAGAGTAGATTCTTGGCTCCTCACCCTCATTGAGTGGAGGCTCCTCATCCAGGTAGGCAATCTGCAAATCTGGGTAGGCTCTGAGCAAGAACTCAGCGTTCTCGAGCTCCTCTGGCTTGAACTTGGTCAATCTCTGCATGGCAACAACAAACTTGAACTTTCTTCTGGCCATCTTCTCAAGCTCTCTCTCCAAGCCTTCAGCGTTACCACCGAACATCTGGACAATCTCTGGGTTCTCAACTCTGTAGAGCAATTTGATGGCTCTGGCGTAGTTCATGAAACCGGAAACAGTTCTGTACAAGGTCTGAGATCTCAAAGAAGCCCAAATTCTGGTTCTGAGAGTGTACTCTGGAGCAGCAGACTTGAAACCAATGCAGTAGAATGGCAAGTCATCAATCTTGGACTTCAAACCAGACTCATCCTTCTCACCCTCTGGACTCTCGTAGGCAGCAGTCTCCTCAGCAAGAATCTTGGTGTCCTTAACGAAACAGTCCCATTCAACAGGGTGAAGCTGCTTCAAGTACTCAAGCAAAGTGACACGGGAGAACTGGTCATCCTCTCTGATAATCTCTCTCAAGGAAAGCAAGATCTTCTCAGAGTAGTGTGGAGTCATGACAGTGAAGGTTGGCATGTTGTCAACTGGCAATGGTTCTGGAATTGGAGTAGCCAAGGACTGAGCAAAGAAGGAGATACGACGTTCAGCTTCAGAGTTTCTTGGGAAGAACTCAGTCTCAAAGTTGTTGTCATCCTGGGAAACGAAGAAGGTTGGAGCTCTCAAAGTTCTCTTACCCTCAACCTCAGATGGAACCTGGTGGTAGAGCAGCTTCTGGACGTGGTCAATGGCAAGCAAGTGCTCTCTGTACATGGAGATGACAATGGCATTCCAAACCTGAGAGATGAGAACCTTTGGCTTGTACTTGATCTCCATGTCAGTGGTGGCCAAGATCTTGGAGTAGATTCTCTTTGGCAATCTGGTGAAGATGTTTCTCCATGGTGTCAAGATAGAGATACCCAAGTAGAAGGAACGTCCAATGGAGAAGACACAGTTGCAGACAATGTACCACATGTAGGTATCCAAGAAGAAGAGAATCAGATCCGTGAAGTACATGAAACCCAAAGTGATACGGGCCTGGTGCTTACAAAGCGTGTTACCCCACCAGTACTCACCGGTACATCTCATGTCAGTGATGGACAAGTTTCTGATTGGATCTCTGAGAGACAAGATCAAGAAGAAGTAGGACTCAGCAAGCTTGGCAGCAAAGACAGTGACCCAAAGCAAGTAAGACATCCACATGTCTAGACCATGAAGTGGAGCAAAGGAAGCAGTGAAGGTCTGAGATGCAACGTACTTTCTGTTGTTACCCTTCATGTAAGAAGTGAACAAACCACCAAGTGGCATGATGGAGAAGAAGATGACAGTCACAACAGCAATGAAGAACATGACAATACCAATGATCAAAGCCACCTTGGACTTGATAGTGATTGGATCATAGATGAAGATGAAGACAACTGGACCCAAGTTGACAGCAAAGATGAGAACCAAGAACCAGAAACGACGGGACAAGTGCTGAGCACCGGCCCACTTTCTTGGAACAAAGAACCATTCACAGATAGTGGCGACAAGTTGAACAAAAGTAGCAAAGGTACCAGCAAGAGCAGCAGTAGCCCATCTGTAAGCAGCCAACGGCTGGTTGTTGACAAGTTGCTGGTAGTTGTGAGTGTACAAAGTTGGAGAGTTGTAAGCCATGTAGAACCAGAAGAAAGAACCATGGATGACCCAGATACGGTTGAAGTTTGTGATCATGTGGAACCATGTTCTGATCTCCTTGTATGTCTTGAAGAACACCAAGTCCCAGCTAACCTCACCAAGTCTGACGTAACGGTCCTCTGGAGCCAAGTCAACAAGTCTTGAGCCATCCTCAAAGACAATCTTGGCAATACCCTCTGGGTACCAGAAGAGCTGGTTGACATCATCGTAACCAATGATCTTGTTGTGGTCACGCTCTCTCTTCAAGAAACGGCCATTGACAATCTCGTACACCTGGGATCTGATGAAAGTGTAGAGAGGAGTGATGACTCTGTTCAAGTAGTCACCTTCTGGGACAGGCTCCTGTCTCTGCTGACAGGCTGGAGACATCAAGTAGTCAAAGGCACACTTGTAGATGAAACAGAGACACTCTGGAGTGAATCTGACCTGGTTAGCCTCACCCCAACAAAGCAAGTAGAGGGCAATGTCACGGACACGCTCAAGTGGAGTGAGCTTGTTCATCTTAGCCTTCCATCTGTAGTCAGCAGCCTCAAGCGAAGAGTCACCCTCTAAGGCAGACAAAGTCTCCTCGGTGTTCTCAGCACCAGTGGCATCAACAGCCTTCTTGGTCTTCTTGGACTTCTTCTTGGCCTTACGAGCCTTTCTGGACAACTTACCCAGGTTCATGTTTCTAAATCCAACATCATCATCCAAATCCAGCTGAGCAGCGAAGTACCACTTCTTGTAGTTGGCAGTGTCACCACCAATGTAGTCAGCGTGCAAAGAGAGCAAAGCCTGAGCTGGAGACATTCTCGAGGATCTGGAATCAAGCAAAGTCATGAAGTGGTCAAACATGTTTCTCATGGAGTCTCTCTGGAAACCAAATCTGTTGGTGAGGTCGATGAAGACATCCTCAATCTGCTCGATGGTGACTGGGGCCTGAGCGTCAGCAGTCCAAGCTGGGTATGGGTCGTTTGGAAGAGCAACAGCAATCTGAGATGGATCAAAGGCCTGAGAACCGTAGATTGGCGTAGAGGCACCAGAAGATCTTGGGCCACCATAACTCATCTGGGATGGAGTGTACTGTGTGCCGTAGTCGTAGCCTGGTGTACCTGGGGCACCACCGCCATAACTAAAGTCAGAAAAGTTCTCATTGTCCTGGACTCCTCTTGGCTGGTCGTAGTATGGCTCCTGGGCATAGCCCTGGTCGTATGCACCTTCCTGGGCGTAGCCCTGGGAGTAGTACGAGGCGTCGTTCTGTGGGTCGTAGTACTCACCCTGGTTCAGGCCTTCCTGGCTGGCATGGTAGCCATCGTCGTAGTACGGCTGCTGGGCGTTAGGCTCCTGGTACTGCTGGTTGTACTGGTCAGCCTGGTCGTACTCGTACTGGCCCTGCTCGGGGTACTGACCCTGCTCCTGAGAGTAGTACTGGTTGTTGTTGTTCGTGTTCTCGTTGTAGGACATCTGATGGGGTTGTCGTTAGTGGTCTGTTTCGGACTGGTGGCGGAACGGATCACGTCGGCGGCAAAAAGGAATGCACGCGACTTCAAGCTCAAAGAGGGTCTCTGGAGCCTGGATAAGTTCCTGGAAGAAAGCTGAGGTGGTACTTACGTTCAAACAACCAAAGTCAGAAGATTTGGAGCAAAGTTTCGAGTGTGGTCCTCTTGTTTCGTAGATGCACTCGCGTGGATCAAGCAGAGATCAAGGGGAACTCGGAGTGGAGAAAAACGAAGGAATGGGCACGAAGAGAGGCGATCACTCGGGGGAAAGTAGGATCAGAGGTTGCTCTTCAGTGCGAGTAGGTGTGTAGCAAACGCTGGGAGTCGTTCGGCGAGTCCGTGGTTGGGGGCCTGGCTTCTCTGGGCGGCTCTTGGAGTTGTAAACACGAAGATCAACAACTAGAGGCTCGTGGAGAGTGGAAGAAGCTTTGGCTGGGCGGCAAGCAGCGATGGGCAGGCAGCAGACGGGGGAGTGTGTGACAGCGGAGTGTGCTTCCTAAGGACTCTGGGTGCAACAGGAGAGGCCACTTGGAGCTGCTAAAGTGAAGTGTTGAAGGAAAGGTTGCGGCCCTGATCTGGATCACTTTTCGCCCTCTGGCAAAATTTAGAATTCGCGTGTCCCGTGTGAAACAACAAAAATTTCTGCGCCTGACGCGCCGACTTCTCGCCAATTTTGCGAGGAATTCCTTTTGCGGTGCCCGAACCGGGAGCTGATTTTCCGCCAATCTTCGCGAGTTACCCAATTGGGCGGTTACTTTCGCAAAATGGCGTAAAATGGCGCGCTCGCACTGCCTCGCCGGCGCAAATTCGGCGACGCGGTGGGACCTGTTGGTCTCCAAGGCAACACTTGCGGAAAGCCCCAAAGCGCTCCGGTTCCTTTGCTGCCGTCCAAGTCCCAGTCCCAGCCAATCAGAGCACTCTCCCCGTTTCTCTTTACTACTACACTTTAGAGTTTCTTATCCGTCGTGCGCGCCCTGATTCCTGAACCGTGAACCGTGTGGCCGGTTTCAGTTTTGCCTCATCATGACACGCTCAAGATCCAGAGCCAGAGCAGCAGCAGCCATGCTGACGATCTCCTCACTCTAAGAACACGGTGCCTTCGAAGCTTCGAGTACCAGCATTCTCCATTCTCGTGTCCTACGGATGAATTGTTCCTGGCTGCCGTCGAAGCAACACGAAGCAGCAGTGTGCACGAACTGGCGCCGGGGACTTCCTCAGATCAAGCGCGAGAAAGTGCGAAACCGAGCATTTGTCACCCTTCCTATAGCACAGGAACACCCTTCCATCTTCTGATGTATTCATAATTTTGGTGTTTCTGGATGAACCTGTTACTGGAGAACCTTTAGAAATAATGTTCATCTCAAAATTCCAACTACGCGCCGACTTAGGACCCTTTGAACCACTATGATCTCGGAAACCTCCTTCGCCGAAGCTGCCGACGAAGACCGATGGCCGCGCTGGCCTCTTCTTTACAAAGCTCAAACAGACAGCGTTTAGATGGTTTCAAAAGAGATATCATGCCAAATAGACCCCTCTGAATCGTCATAAATCCCTAAAATGACCAATATCTGAAAGCTTAAGCCACTAAACCGCTGGTCTTCTCCAGGCGAGCCTGTCAGGGCTGCATGTGCCCACAACCCCGGTGGGAAATGTGCTATTTTTGGCACACAATAGGCAACGTTAAAAGGCTTGTTGGGGCTGGAAATCGAATTCATGGGAGTGGTTAGACATTTGGTAGGCTAGAGAGCACCATAGATTGTCTCCATATCATAGAGTTGCCCTTATAAACGCGTCGATGCATCGGTGGGCCTAAGCGAGGACCTTCTGTTTACATAACAACGCGACACGCGTTCACGACACGTCGACTTGGGGATCGCTGTGGAAAATCAGGAAGCTCGGAAGAGTTGGGCCCAGTGCTTCTAACTTTGGAGTCAGATCACTTCACGGGGCCCAAAGATACACTCATAACATACAGTGATCTCTTTGAGTGGCCTGTGATGCTCAGACAGGCTCCTTATGGCTCTTGTTTGGCTGCGGGGTGGGGGCGAAGCTGAGATATGTGGGGAGAGCCTCATCCTCGAGCCCTGAGCCCAGACGACTGGAGCCAGGGCGGTAACTCCTAAACTTTCCAGTATAATCCGAGGTCACAGCCACCAAATTGCCAATGAAGTCCAGTCGGATAACCCTAGTGTTTGCCCTTCGTTCCGCTCTGCGTATATCCGTGATCCATGTTCAACAGCCTTGATGGTACCGCGTAGCACCAAAGTTGCGCTCTCCATGCACGCCTGGTGTCCCCAATCGGCAACAGAGAGATAATAAAGGCATCAAACAAGCACTTGGACCGAAGAGGGCAATACTGGGAAGAGTAGGGGTCTTCTATTCGATCAATTTCCCGTAATGATCTTGGTTGACTAGTTGAGATCCGTAGAATTTGGCCCAAGAAACCCGGACATCGCGATGCTTTCGCGGTTTCGCGACGGCGGCGTTGGAAAAAAACGCCGATGCTGGTCAACATTGCACAGGCGAAGCTGAGATCCAAAGCACTGCCCGTTCAACAAATCCGTGTACCCGTGTCCTCACTCTTGGAACCACCGATACATCTTCCCGGAACGGTTTCTCATCTCTTTCGTCACCTGCATATCCGCCAGCTTCTCTGACAAGAACGGCCGCCATCGACGTGAAACTTGGATCCATCGGAACACGCCCGCAGTCAATTGCTTGTCATCATCACAGCTTTGTTTTTGATCCCATCGCCGTTACTACTCAAGTATCCTCATCATTAACTTGAGTCATCTGCACATACATTTGGTTTCTTCCATCACTTACACCTCAGCTGCACTGCACACACTACACGTCCACATACAATGTCTGCATCTACCCAGTTCTTCTACAGAGCCCCAAAATCCGTTGGTTTAATAAGGGGTGCTCCGCAGTACGAAACTCTTTCCAACATTGAGCAGCCGACCGAGGAGGTGCGTGTTGCCCTCTATTCTCCAAATGGTCAGTACTTTGCATTCACCCAGCCGACGTGTGTCACCATCATCGATCCAGAGGACGGCACCACCGTCAAGAAGTTTGAGCTCAAGGACGTCTTTGACATTGCATTCTCTCCAAATGGCTCATATTTGTCCACATGGGAGAAGCCAGTTAAGATGGAGGATGGTAACTACCACAACAACGTCAAGATCTGGGACATCAAGAACGCCAAGGTGCTCGGTGACTACTGTGCCAAGGACCAGAGTGGTTGGAAGCCAGACTTCACTGCCGATGAGACGGTGATTGCCAGAATATTTAAGAACGAGGTGAGATTCTACTTGGTGGACTCTCTCAACTTTTCCAGACACTGGTCTATCTTGAAGATTGATGGTGTTGCCAACTTCAAGTTGTCTCCGGGCAAGAAGGCCACTATTGCCACCTTTGTTCCTGAGCAGAAGGGAAAGCCAGCCAACGTGAGTGTGTGGAACATCTCTGCTACAATGACACAGCCGGTCTCCTCCAAGACGTTCTTCAAGGCGGAGAGATGTACTTTGAAGTGGAACGCCTTGGGCACTGCCCTCTTGGCTCTCGCCTCTACCGACGTCGATGCTTCCAACAAGTCCTACTATGGTGAGACTACCCTCTACTTGCTTGGTATTGCTGGATCTTATGACTCCAGAATCACATTGGATAAGGAGGGTCCTATCCATGATATTACATGGTCTCCATCTGCCAGAGAGTTTGGTGTTGTCTACGGATACATGCCAGCTCAGACGACATTCTTCGACGCTAGAGGTAACTCGATCTACTCCCTTCCACCAGCTCCAAAGAACACCATCCAGTTCTCTCCACACGCCAGATATATTCTTGTTGCTGGTTTCGGTAACTTGCAGGGTACAGTTGATATCTACGACCGTCTCCAGAAGTTTGCCAAGGTGACTACGTTCGAGGCTCCAAACACGTCCGTGTGCCAGTGGTCTCCTGATGGACGTTACATCCTCACGGCCACCACCTCTCCAAGATTGAGAGTTGACAACGGTATCAAGGTGTGGTATGCCACAGGCAAGCTCGTGTTCAACCAGGACTTCAAGGAGTTGTATTCCGTTGAATGGAGACCACGTCCTCTTGAGCTCTTCCCACCAATCAAGGCTCTTGACGAGAATCCAACTCCACACCAGAGTGCCATCGACTACGTTCTCACCCACCCAAAGTCCTCTCCAGGTGTTGCATCCAAGCCAAAGGGCGCATACAGACCACCACACGCCAGAAATGGAAACGCCCCAGCTGCCTCCCCACAGACCCTCTACCAGAGAGAGATGATGTCTTCGTACAAGGCACCAGCTCAGAGGGGTCCAAGGCTCGTCCCTGGAATGGCCCCACCTGCCGCACAGGAGTCCAAAGCTGCTGCTAAGAACAGAAAGAAGAGAGAGAACAAGAAGTCCACTGAGGGAACACCAGAACCTCAGGTTGAGGAGGCCAAGCAGGATCAGCTCATCGCCGGTGGCGTGCAGAGTCTCGAGGAGAAGAAGATCAGAAGTCTGTTGAAGAAGCTCAGAGCCATCGAGCAGTTGAAGATGAGACAGGCCAACAGTGAGCCATTGGAGGAGACACAGATTCTCAAGATCCAGACTGAGGCCAAGGTGAGATCCGAGTTGGCTGCTTTGGGTTGGTCAGAGTGAATCATATGGGGACGAAAAGTTAATTTGCATGAGGAGTTCGACGAAAAGATGGTGCGTGTATGTTGAATGATTACGAATTGAATCGTTATTTATTTCGTGGGAATTACGAACTGGTTTTTTCATGCCGCTTGGTTTGGCAAAGGCGTTACTACAGTGCACTTCATAATATAAATGCAAGAGTCATTATATTCTTGGTAGAACTGCAGAATGCTGATGTAGCAATTTTATCACTTCTTCGACTTCCGAAGATCAACACTTTTGAAGGGTAGCTCAGCCTTGGTGACGACATGTCCCCCGTACTTCTTCTCACAGCGCTTGTAGATATCGCCCTCTTCATGAGGATGGAATCCGTTCTTGTGGCACTTTGTGACGATCCCAATACCACGTGGATCCGTGAGTCTGAAGACACCAAAGTCAGGTTTGGCAGTTGGGGCACAAACAATCGCCATGGCTTCAGGAAGCATGATCTGGTATGAGTTCTGGGTGTGAAGGTCAACAGAACTGAGGAAGCACGTCTGCGTTGGATGGGTGTGAATCCAACCGAGCACAAAGAGATCATTCTTATCCACAAAGTCAAATAATGCTTCTTCGTCGCTCGTTTGACATGTGTTCTGGGTTGATTCCTGTTCTGGGATGACGAGGGTAGTGATGAAGAATGCATTGAGTGAAAGCTTGCCACAGAGGATACCACATGTCTCTAACTTTCGGGCAGTATTAGGCTTTGCAGTAGATAGGAACGTGGTGTGAAGCTCCTCTGGCAGGTAGACAGTTTTCAATGGCTTTCCACCTTCTGTGTGTGCAATGGTCTTGTGCTCTGGGGTTTTGTGAGGTAGATGAAGGGTCGAAACCAGATTTGTGTGCATACTGGCAGAAGGTTCACCAACCAAGTCATCTGTGACGTTTGAGGGAAGATGAGGTGCGGATTGTGATGGTACGGGGGAAAGATCCTCCTTGGATGGCAGTTGTGGGGCAACTCTTGTGGTATCAACGGATGGCAGCCGCACGTTCTGGTGTTCTGGTAACAGCGGGTAGGCAGTTGATGGCAAGTGGTCATAAGAATCTTCTGGTTTCTTCAAAAGCTCAACGAGAGTCCCATCCAGTGCGTCATCGTCATCAGCTTCAGGTTCTGGGTCCTTCGGCTGTTCCGATTGTGCTGCTTGTGCAAGAGCGATGCGCTTTGCCTTCAACTGATCCAGCTCTCTTTGTTTCTTCTTGTTCTCTTCAAGCAGCCCCATGTACCTCTGATAGGAGTCAATCTGCTCCTGGATGTTGTGTTTGATGGTCTCAGCATTCTTGAACGCAGTTGGTGCTTTGTCTTTGATGAGTTCCTTGTACACCTTGTAGAGCTTGGTGTCTGTTTTGAGCTGTGGGTGTTTGGAGAGTTTGTTCGTCAGCAGATCCAGGAATCTGAGGTATAAGACATATGCATCGGGATAAGCTTTTGAAGCACTGAAAAGATCAGCCTGTATACTTGTTAGTGAACTATTCCGTATTCTGATGGTTGATAGAACGTACGTGTCTGCTGAGTGTCTCTGCTGTGCGGAGATAGACTCTGATGGGCACACTGCTTGAATACTCGTAGTTGTGAGCCTCCTTGGCCAGATCTTGGATCGACCTCGGAACTTCAGTCATTACTTTATGGGTGCCTGAAAAGCGAGTAGTTTGTTCGAGGCTTTTGTTGTGATGGAAAGTGGCTTGTAAGTTGTGAAGTTGTGAAGTTGTGGATGTCTCCGCAGTTTCCCATCGCGCGGGCAGGTAGGCGCTGAGTATTGGCCAATGACACGTGTCGGCCTTACACCAGCCACTCGCTACGATTTTGGTGCTCAAGCTCTGTTTACTGGTCTAATCTGTTTCTGAATTATATTCTCTCCAAGAAAGCAGCTCTTAATCCCCATCGCTCCTTGCTTAGCCACTTGGAACGTTCTAGAACAAACGCGTCAGCTTATCGCCACTGGAATTCTCTCCGCGCTTGCTGGCGATCTTTGTGATTTGTAACTCCCCTCTCCACTACCAACTTCACCTCAACCTCTGTTAGGGCCTTCATAACGGTCTCCCCCAAAGATGAGACTCAAGATCGTGACACCCACCAAGCAAGAAGTTGTTGTCATCGATGACGGCGCCAAAATCTCAGATCTCTTGGAGTCCTTGAAGACAAACGAGCTCACAACATCAGCAAGCATCACCATCAAGTCGGGCTTCCCGCCTAAACCCATCGACCTCACAGATTTGACCATGAATCTCCTCGATATTGGTGTCAGGCCAGGTGACAAACTCATTGTTGAAGAACAGAAGCAGGCTTCCTCAAATGTAACTTCAGTGGCGAAAGAGCTGCCACCCCGGGCCTCACCGCAGTCTACTCCCAGACCTCACAGCCAGATACCATATGTTCCTCTTGATGATGGTTACTGTGTTCTCCGCAAGATCCCAGATGACAACTCATGCCTGTTTCGCTCGATTTCATCAGCCGTCTTCCACAACCTCGAGGAAGGCTCACAGCTCCGTTCTGTGGTAGCTGACGCTATCGGCAATGATCCCAACACATACAACGAGGCCACACTTGGCAAGCCAGTACAAGAATACCGTGAATGGATTGTCAAACCAAAGTCATGGGGTGGTGCTATTGAGCTCGGGATCTTGGCAAACTACTTGAACTTGACCATCCATGCCATTGACGTGGAAAGTGGTCGCATCTACTCGTTCAACGAAGGACAGAACACGTTCATCTACGTCGTCTACTCAGGTGTCCATTATGATACTATTGCATTCACTCCACTCACTGACATTGACAACAATGAACTTGATGTGACGGTTTTTGAGGCCGAAACGCCGCTCGCCAACGGAGTCCAAGCAGCTGTTCAAGAGCTCAGAACAAAGCTCAATCATAAGGGATACGTCACAAACACGAAGACATTCTCTGTCAAATGCAAAAGATGTGGAAAAGTGTTCTCGGGAGAGAATGGCGCCCGTGAGCACGCTGAGAAGACAATGCATTATGAGTTTGGAGAAGTGTAACATATCGCCCCGCCTCTACATCCTGCAGACCTGCAACAACTTGATAGATCTTTCAAACTCATTAACCTTGTAGAATTAAATCAATGTACAACAAATCCAATGCCCAACCAAATCATATAGAACTGAATCTCCTTTAAAACCAAAAACATGGACCCGTGTGATATGCAAAAAGTGGAAAGATGACAATGCAGCGAAATTCGTAATCAAGTCAAGACGACCTCATTCAGCCATGACGACCTCATTCTCGTCAAGGTTCTCTTCTGGAGTCTCTAACATGATTCCCTTAGGATGGTCTGTCTTGACAAGCTGCTCAATCTCCTCCTTGTGTGCAGCCTCATCGGCCATTCTAGCCTTGTGCTTGTCCACACTCTGCATGAATTTCTCCAAGTTGACACCACCGGCAGCCTGGGCTTCCAGCGGCGTGTACGGTCTCTGCTTGAGGTCTTTGACTCTTCTCTTGTGGATCTTGCTCTTGTAGTGGTCCTGGATGGACTTGTCGTTCTCGAAGTACTTGGCACAGTGTATGCAGTAGAATTGACCCATTCCTGGCTTGGTCTCATCAAGCGGTTGGTCCTTGAGCTTCAGGATGGAGGCCGTGGAGCCAAGGTCATTGTAGATGAGATCGAGATCTCTCGTTCTTCTCTTTGTTTTGTATCTCTTGACGGAGTATCTTCCCATTTTGTCTCTTGTTATGTGGTGATCAGTGGTGCTTTAATGGTTCTTGATGCTCTGTGCCTATCGCAGGCGTAAATAAATTTTTTGTGCGGGCTCGCGATGACTTCTTGACTTCTTTTTTAGGAAGTGACAACTAATTCCCAAGTATTTCTGAAATTTCCAAAAGCGTTAGGGTTGGAAGCCCTGACCTTCCCCACGATTCGCGATTCGCGAACTCCCCCCGCGCGCTGAAAAATCCGTGCGTGGTTCGCGAATTCGGCTTTCGCGGGTCGCTGGATCCGGCGAAAAACCCGGACATTAGCAGTCACAGTGGTCTCCCATCCCTCGGAACTTTCCCCTTTTGGCGATTAGTAATACTTTGAGGGGTCACCCTACCGCCACAATCGCGCGCTGTAACGTGACCGGAAGTCTGATTTCTAAGCAGGCGCGACGCCACCGCGAACCTTCTTTTTTTCATAAAAGCGCCCTCTGCTTCACCTTCAACACGCACTAGTAGAGGAGCTCAGTACCACAAAACATCCGTCAAGATGGCTCGTCGTCCAGCTAGATGTTACAGATACCAGAAGAACAAGCCATACCCAAAGTCCAGATACAACAGAGCTGTTCCAGACTCTAAGATCCGTATCTACGACTTGGGTAGAAAGAAGGCCTCCGTCGATGACTTCCCATTGTGTATCCACTTGGTCTCCAACGAGCTTGAGCAGCTCTCCTCCGAGGCTCTCGAGGCTGCCCGTATTTGTGCCAACAAGTACATCACCAAGATCTCTGGTCGTGACTCCTTCCACTTGAGAGTTCGTGTCCACCCATTCCACGTCTTGAGAATCAACAAGATGTTGTCTTGTGCTGGTGCCGATAGATTGCAGCAGGGTATGAGAGGTGCTTGGGGTAAGCCACACGGTCTTGCCGCTCGTGTCGACATTGGTCAGATCATTTTCTCCGTCAGAACCAAGGACTCCAACAAGGAGGTTGCTATTGAGGGTTTGAGAAGAGCCAGATACAAATTCCCAGGTCAGCAGAAGATCATTCTCTCCAAGAAGTGGGGTTTCACCAACTTGGACAGAGCTGAGTACATCAGAAGAAAGAACTTGGGTGAGGTCAAGGACGACGGTGCTTTCGTTAAGTTCTTGTCCAAGAAGGGTCCACTCGAGGAGAACTTGAGACAGTTCCCAAACTACCAGTTCCAGGCTTAAATTTCCAAGAGAGTTTGAGTATTTAACTGTTGTATAAGGTGTAATATGATTAGGGTTTTGTCATATGGTACAAAATGCTTTAAAGTGTTGTAGAATTGTTTGTGATAAAGTCTTGAAGGCTGTCCAGAGATAGGGAGGAAGGCTGAAGCCCAGCCCCTCGTGGTGACGATCGTCAGGGCAGGGAACCGGGGACCACCCTTGTCGGCCAGATAATGAGGTCGCCCTGGAGGTTGATGAGATTATAATTGGAGAGCAATTTGAATAAGCTTATTTCAAAGTAGATCCACCATCAAATAGCCCATCACACTAGAGTTTGAGGCCCAATCCCAGCCATCAAAAGAAGAGAGAACGCGCTCCCAAGTCGTGCCCGCTACCAGGGATTTACGCGTGCACAGTGCCCAAAAATCAATTTCACACGTCGACACGTAAACCTCTACACACCACTCGCTGGCTCCTGTTCTTTCTCTCTGACCCCATCCACACACAAACTACAATGTCTTTCACTCACAAGGAGAAGCCAGATGTCCTCGTCCTCTTCGACGTTGACGGCACTTTGACCCCAGCCAGACTCGTGATCTCCCCAGAGATGAAGCAGCTCTTGGCCGACCTCAGAAAGAAGGTCGTCATTGGTTTCGTTGGTGGTTCCGACTTGGCCAAGCAGGTTGAGCAGCTCGGTGACTCCGTCTTGCAGGACTTCGACTACTGCTTTTCAGAGAACGGTTTGACCGCCTACAAGCTTGGTGAGAAGCTCGCTTCCCAGTCCTTTATCAACTGGATCGGCGAGGAGAAGTACAACGAGTTGGCCAAGTTCATCTTGGGTTACCTTGCCAACATCGACCTTCCAAAGAGAAGAGGTACCTTCATTGAGTTCAGAAACGGTATGATCAACGTCTCTCCAATTGGCAGAAACGCCTCTACTGAGGAGAGAAACGAGTTCGAGAAGTTCGACAAGGAGTCCAAGGTCAGAGAGAAGTTCGTTGCCGCTTTGAAGGAGAAGTTCCCAGACCTCGCTCTTACTTACTCCATCGGTGGTCAGATCTCCTTTGATGTCTTCCCAACTGGTTGGGATAAGACCTACGCTCTCCAGCACGTTGAGCACGAGGGCTTCAAGGAGATTCACTTCTTCGGTGACAAGTCCTACAAGGGTGGTAACGACTACGAGATCTACACCGATGAGAGAACCATTGGCCACGCTGTCAACTCCCCAGATGACACCATGAAGATCTTGAAGGAGCTGTTCTTCTAAGTGCTTCTCTTGGAACAGTCATTTGTTGTAACACATTCCGTATCTTGATAGAGTTTACTTCTAAACAGAAAGTTCTTGTTTGTTGAAACGTTGTTGTAGAATGACCAACTTGGAGCAAATAAGTCATTGCTTAGCTAGTAACTTGAAATAACACGTCCATTGTGTCCTAATGATTGAGTGAAAGCCCGTTTCCATGATTGTGATATTTGAGTGCACGTGTTGTCCAGAATCCATAAGCATACAATCCAGCATCCGGTCAGGTGAGAAGTCTGACATACGCCAGAACCAGGGCAAATGTACCAGTACAAACACCAATAAGCCACTGCATCACCTGTGTCTTCACACCATCGATCTGCATCTTCATATTTGCCACTTCCTGGTCAATTCTTGTGTCAATCTCGGACATGTGGAGCTCATGCTGCGACCCTTCTTCTCTGATACGGCCCTTTTCCAAGTTCAGATCCAGCCTGACTCCTGCATTAGCCTTTGTGATCTCCTCCCTTATCCTTGTCTTTGCCTTCTCCAAGTCGTTGCGGAGGCGTTCGTTCTCGTGCTGGATCTCAGAATACTCCGAACGGTCAATGGTCTGGAGCTCTCCACGCAGCTTGGTGAAATCGACTTTCTGTTGGTACGTCAGCTTGGAAAGAGTCTCCTTAGTGACGAGATTCGATCCGATACTCAGCATGCCCTCATTCAGGGCCTTGGAGACGATGCGGACAACGCCCTCTGATTGCTCTTGTGTGAAGCCCTCCCGTTGTAACTCTGTGACGAACTTGCGCGTGTCGAAGTGGATGGCACGTGCAATGGAGGATATGTGAAGGTGCCGTATGCCCAGGGAGTTCATTGTTTATGTCTTAGCGGGTTTGTTGATGTTTGTTTGGAGTTGGAGTTTTGGAGAAGTGGGGAGGGCGCTTTCTCTTATCCGTCGATTTCTCCTCCGGCCAAATTTTCTGGAAGTCTCATCGGCTTCTCAAGACAACAAACACAACACGGCGGCAGAGCCAACTCGTCTCTTCACACATCAAGATCTCAGAGATGATAAGGTCTTTGGTCGTGAGAAGCCATGTGGCTCGTGTTGCCAGTTTTCGCCGCACTCAGCTGCGCTCATTCACTCACACGCTACAGCCGCTGAACAAGAAGACCAAGCTCACTGACCAGAAGTACGACGAGGCAGAGATGATGAGCTCAAGACTCACAGAGCAACCGTACTACGCCAAAAGATCCACGGAGGAGCAATCTGAGAGGTCTTTCGATGATTTCTACGAAGAAAGCAGCGGCCCAAGCAGTGAGGCGGAGCTCAAGAGATACCAGAGAATTGAGATCATCAAGGGACTTCTTGCCGGAGTGTTGACACTGGGCGGTATCTTTGGTGGCTACTGGCTATACACAGAAGTCCCAGCCATCAAGGCCTGGTGGTATGGCGATGGAGATTTCCCAGTTGAGCTGCCTAAGAAGAAGAAGAAGAAGACATTTGAACTGCCTTCCATCACGAACAAGAATGACTCCTCAGTTCCAGGTCTCTACATTTGGGGAGACAACAGCAACTACATCTCCTCATCCGATAAGAAGCGCCAAGAAGTTCGTAATCCTATCAGACACGACTGGTTTGACGGGAAGACTCTGAAGAAGGTTGTGCTTGGAGAGACAAGTGCCTTTGCCATCGATGACAAGGGAGATCTTATCCAGTGGGGAAAGGGATACAATGGTGAAGCTACGCCTCAGTACAGTGTCAAAGGTGATCATATTGTTGACGCAAAGTTCTCGAATGAGATTATCTATGCCTTGACTAGGAAGGGTGAGGTTCTCGTGATACCTGAGAATGAACAGAGACAGAAGACTCTTGACGGATTGAAGAAGAGGGATTGGCTGTTCAGAAAGACGACAAAGCCATACAGCAAACTGGACTTGAACCCAATCAAGAAAGACGAGAAGGTCACTTCTTTTGATGCAGGAAAGGAACATCTTGTCATTCTGACAGACAAGGGAAGAGCATATGTGACATCCACTGGATTCAAACAACAAGACAAGTCCTACGGCCAGTTTGGTATTCCTGACTTCTCCCAATTCTCCAAACCACCAAAGCCTAACCAGCTTCACGAGATCACACTGCTGAACCAACACATCCAACGTACAGCCAAGGGCCGCATTGATCACATCGAGCCTCGTTTCATCAAGAAGGTTGTATGCGGAAACTACCACACTATGGCCTTGGACTCCAATGGAGAAGTCTACACATTCGGTCACAACACTTATGGTCAGCTAGGGCATCCAGTTTCCTACGAGACGCAGTTCATCACCATCCCAAAGAAGATTGACCTCTTCTCCAAACACATCCGCAGAGACATGTTCCCAGATGTCCTGGACATCCATGCTGGAGGTGACACCTCGTTTGCCACAATCAAGCCAGTTCACATGTATCAGCTGGTCAAGGGCACCATGGATCCAAAGAACAGTATGAATGACGAGGAGGCGTTCACTCTTGGATGGGGCAAGAACCTCAAGGGGCAGATCGGAAACAACCTCTTCATTCACTCCCAATTTGACCCAGTGAAGATCCGCGAGCTGGCTAAGTTTGAAGACTTCAACGATGATACTGGTGAGATGGAGCGTGTTGGGATCAAGGAATGGTCGTCTGGCCAAGAGCACACTTTCATCAAGCTCAACAACAAGGATGTTCTGTTCTGGGGTGCCAATGACTTTGCTCAGCTCGGTAATGGCAAAAGGAACAGAGTGCCAAAGCCATCCTCTCCGCCAGCTTTGATTGAGCCAAGCTTCACAGAGAAGACTTATGCCGATCTGACCTTTGCTAACAGACTTCAGCTGAATGAGAATCAGCACATAGTCGCTGGTGAGAACAACTCCGCCATCTTCTATACAACCAAGTGATAGTGGGGTTCCATTGATGTATATACAGAGAACTTCGTACATAGACTGGAATATTTATAATTTAATTTGTAAAGAAACTAGCTGCTACCTTGTACTCTCATACTGCTGGGAATTTGGGAGCGCAGAGGAACTTTTCTGGTGCCTTGAAGTACCATATCAATATCCACGAGAACATCATGACAAGAATGGACAAGTATGGAAGCACACGCAATGACTGGTACCATGGGTTGGCTAGTACATGGTATGGGAAGATTTTCTCTGCAAGATCCTTCTCATCCCACAGCCAGGTTTGGATGAATACTCGAAGTGTCGTTGTGAGATTCGAGCGGTGGATGGCCCATTGACCCACAAGAGAGACAGTAAAGAAGACGACTGGTGTTCCATAGAATACACTAAGCGCCATCCGGGCAAAGGCTCTGGCTTCTTTTGAGATAATCGGTTTCTCTTGACTGAAAGTGACTCTCCATCCCACCCAGTGGAGTATACCTGTCCACGCGCATCCAATCCACCAAACCGTACATAATATCCGCTTCAAAATGAGACCCACAACCTGCAGCGTCTCACTCCCATATAGGTCAAGAAATTTGGGGATGATCAGTAGGAAAGAGATGATTGCCATAAATGTGTTGAGGCGTTGGTAAGACTCCTTTGAGACGGCAGGCTTTTTGTAACACTCGGTGCCGGTCATGGGGCAGGGGTCAAAAAGCATCCATTTGAAGATAGTCGTAATGATTAGTAAAGGGGCGGATACGCACATGGCCGTTCCCGAAAAAGTGAGGAGGATTTCCAAATGAACAGTTTCCCCAAAGGAGCTTCTCCCCGCTTCGAAGTCACTGCGCTGCAGATGGACAAAATATTCCATGTTAAGCGGGAATAGCGTAACCACAGGTAAAGTAGAGATCAGCAGGCCAATGACGAAGTCGGCACCAGCCGGGCCGTAGTAATATCGGTGAATCTTACACATGAAGCCATCTGGAGACCGCTTGTTAGCGGCCTTTAGCCTCTTGGGGCTGAGGTTGAGCATAACATAGAAACCGAGTGGAAATGCAAAGAAAAGGCTGAATATTGACAGAAGCCAACATAAGCTACCGTCAACAAAGAAACGGAGATCTGGAATCCCAATGTAGTCTGTTGAAACTTCATAGCTCTCTCCAGCTTCGGTCTCGTCACCTTCAACAATGGTGCAGTACGTTCCCTCTGTCGTTGTATTCAGAGAGGCGGTGTCGTCAGTGAAACAAGGGAGACAAGAAGGTCTTCTTCGATGTCCACACGGGTGAAGTTTGATTGGTTAAGGAGGTCTGACAACATGAGAGAGTTGTCCAGTGATTCATCGTCCTCCAGTCTGTATAGGAGGATTTTGTGATGTAGTGCTTGTACTTTGGTTGCTTGCGTGACTGAATATCCTCGTAGGCTTGGGTGGATTGGTAGGAAGGAGAACTGAGGAAACACGGGGAACTCAACGCAGTGGGGCTGCGCAAAGGGCAGTGTCACATTACCTGAACTCATAGTAAAGAGCTTGTTGAGTTGAGATTGAGCATTGAGCGTGGTGACTGGCAGGATGGGCCGTCCGGTGACAACTTGAAGTCAGAGGTGTATTAATCTTCTGAGCACTTTGAGCATCTCTTGAGCGCTTTTAGCACTTTGAGCAATTTGAGCAGTGAGCACTAATTTTATTTGAGCACTAATGTTGATCTTTCGCTGCGTGTCAGCATGACCTGTTACCTGTTACGGCCACTACTTGGTATGGCCAACACAGTCCCCACATTGCACTTATTGCCTTCTCACTACTGGAGAGGTAATCACAGCTACAACATACAACAACAACAACCATAGATGAAGTGAAGTAACGACTATTCCCACTGTCTCGGTTTCCTCTCACGACTACTGATATCATCCAATCACATAGTAGGAACCATTCCCTATTCGCGAACTGCGCGAACTGCGCGAACACGGAAACCGAATCCCGCTTGTGTTTTGATTTCGAAGAGCGCTCCTCTCTGGCACAAAATTGATCGAGGCGGTGATTTAGCCGCCGAGCCACCAGGATGACTTCACAGGCAGGTTGAGGTCTCACTGCTCAGGTCACAGGCTAAAGACACAGGCTTGTCCATACTCCACCGTTGACGAAGACCAGCGGTCCAGATTCCCACTTCAAAGTCTCCCACACGCCCACAGACCCCGCGCCCCCCGC